>JABSTT010003242.1:0-30765 GCA_013339685.2 Hyalomma asiaticum
CTTCATTTTTGACAATATGGAATGCTTCTAAAACTTCCCTAGCCGTCTTGCTCTTCCCCCTGCCACATCACGAGTTACTTCCTGTGGTGCGGGACTTCCTGGAGGATAGTGGTGCTGCCCAGTCACAGGTCTTATCACCGTTTTCTGTGGACAGTTTCCTGGAACTGCTCGCCCACTATCTGGATTCTACCATGGTGGATTTTGCTGGTAAAGTCTTTGTTCAACGACACGGCATCTGCATTGGCTCGAGCGTTGCGCCCGTTTTAACTAATATCTACTTAGCAAATTTAGACAGAGCTTTAGAGAATAGGATTGATAACCGGGTGATTAAAATCTACCGTTATGTTGATGATTTTTTGGTTTTGTTAAGGTTGTCGCCTAAGGAATCTTTAAATGCAGTTGTTGACAATATCATGGATTCTTTTAGGACATGTTCTAGCGTCCTCAGGTTTACTCTTGAGCTTCCTGTGGAGAATCGCATTAGGTTTCTGGACCTTGAACTGACTTTTAATTCGGACGGCCATCTTTGTTGGATGTACTCACCCAGGTCTAAGAAGGCGATTTTACCGTACACTTCCTGCCACTCCAAGCTCATAAAAAGAGGAATAACTACCTTGTGTTTAAAGAATGCCTTACAAAAAAGCTGCCACCACGGAATTATGTCAAGTTTCCAGATGCAAGTGGACAGACTGGTTGCTGCCGGTTTTCCGGTGCACTTGACGAAGGCTGTTGCTGAATCATTATTAGTGAAAGAAAGGGCATTTCGGAGAGGCAATGACACAACTAGAAAGGTGGTGAATAAGAAGGTGGAAGTGATTCCATATGTACACGGGCTATCGCACAACCTAAAGAAGATGGCAAACAGATTTGATGTGCGCGTAGTTCTTTCAGCCCCTCGAAAATTAGCTAGCTTATGTAGACGCATTAGCGAGAATGGACAGATGACGGACTGTTGTGGTTCTCAACACAGTGTGTTTTTTCCCTCTTGTGTACCCAAGGTTGTGTATTGTATTCCCTTTTCATGTGGCAACAAATACATCGGCCAAACAGGGCGATGTATTAATACTCGCATGAAAGAACACCAAGCCTCGCTCTCGTCTCGTGACCGCGCACACTTGCCGCGACATGTAAGGGAATGTGGTTGCACCCCTTGGTTTGACCGAGTCAGCATTTTGGGCAGGGGGAAGAGCAAGACGGCTAGGGAAGTTTTAGAAGCATTCCATATTGTCAAAAATGAAGACACGTGTGTAAGCGCCACATCAGTAAGTCTCAGCAGAAAGGAACAATGTTTTCTGGGGTCTGGCATTCCATGTGTGGTGTAGTTCTGAGATACGTGTTTGTGGCCCGCTATCTGGTAGTGTTGTGTAATGCGCCAGCATATCTATTTTTTTGTGCTGTTAATGACTCTCGTGCAGGTGCGGGCGATTGGAAAGGTTTTATATGTCGGTTTTCCGAAATAAAATTTCAGTTGTTAGTCCAGCATCGTCCTGTGCGCCTTCTTCTTCTGTGTCCGTGTGTGTTCAGCTGGTTTTCTTCAGAAATCATGCACCAACTGGCCCAACTGTCGACGCTCTTGCCGCATACTGTGGGCCGAGCATTACGGTTATGAGGTACACGCGATTCCAGTATCGTCAATCCTGACGTACGTACATGACTGGTGTACCGCGCTAGTCATATAAAGATCAGTCATTCATTTTCGACATGCATGTAACCCTACCCGTTGAGGTATACCAGGTGAACGAGAAGACCAAGAGTGCGCCGAGACGTATGCGGATAGATAGATAGATAGATAGATAGATAGATAGATAGATAGATAGATAGATAGATAGATAGATAGATAGATAGATAGATAGATAGATAGATAGATAGATAGATAGATAGATAGATTTGGTGAAAGCAACTTCGCGAAGAGGAAGAAATGCTTCGCATTTAAAACAAAAGACGCTCGTCAAGTTCTAGGATCTTCACCGCTTGCAAAGTGGCTGCTCTCACCTTCTTTTTCTCACACGTTTTGTGGGCCGCCATGTTACAAAATATCACCCACTCAAACAAAGTAGAGAAACCAGTTCTGGAAACCAGTCCCGCACTTAGCTGCCCCGAGTACGCAGCGCGCACAATAACCGCGCCGGCACATTGCGATGTGGCAGCGAGCGAATGCGTTCTGTTCCGAACAACGGTCTTCGATCGCGCCGCAGATTTACAAAAACTTCTTGATGGCGTCACTATTCAGTAGTCGAAGGCCTGCGTCTCTTTACGATGGCCCATTGAGAAAAACGGAACTAAGCGGGTGGTCTTCGGAAGGTGCGAACCATTTATGTTGAATCCTTCTGGTATGGGTGTCGCACGGTCACTTTCATATGAGCAGCAAGAGTGCAACAAAAAAAACAATATAGCCAGTTTCGGCTTTCCCACATTAAGCAGCAGATAATATGAACAGAGAGCGTAGCGCTTGCATTTGCTTTAGTGTATACGTAATTTCACCAGTGCAGGCTAACACAATGTTGTATCAGCATGTTGATGTTAAGCCTGATGGATTGCTTTCTTTCTCTCTGTACAGTATCTTCTCTGATATCTAAATCGTTGATTTTATTTTCTTGATATCTTGTCTAATTATTCCACAAGCCCGTCTGTTTGTGAAACAGTCCAGTTCACGGGTCGAAGCAGTGTATTTCGAACTGCGTTCCTATCTTACAGGTGTGGACATTGTCCTCAACGTACTGTCCGAAGAGAGTCGCCCTGCTAGCGCACGCTGTTTGGCGACCAATGGACGGTACTTGGAGATCGCAAACCCCGCAAACGACCAAATAAACAGGCGTTCAGCAATCAACACATCATTAGGCTGCAAGAATGTGCACATCCATAGTGTGCAGTCTGATGTCATGACAAGCGCGGATCCCTCACTTGCCGCTGACAAGCGCCGTGTCGCGGAGCTCGTGACTCAAGGCGTTGCATCGGGAGCTGTCAGACCCTTAGGCACGGTCCCGTTCACGATCAACCAAGTCGAAGAGGCATTTCGGTTCATGGCTTATGGGAAGCAGACAGGAAAGGTCGTCATCCAGGTATTTTTGCTTAGGAAGCCTATTTCGCGAAACTACGCCCTTTCTCGTGGTACACGCCTTTAACACTTGCCTGCAACTGCGCGCGGCTATCATTAACATTGCGCTAGTGCCAAGTCCTAGTGAGCTAACGGGAACACTCAGGAGTGAGTGAGTGAGTGAGTGAGTGAGTGAGTGAGTGAGTGAGTGAGTGAGTGAGTGAGTGAGTGAGTGAGTGAGTGAGTGACAACTTTATTCATAAAGGGGTAAGGGGGAGCAAAGGTACGTAGGCTGCCAGGACAATATATTGGCTTATATTTGCAAACAGCATGCGAATTCATTTCCCTGTGGTGTATTCGCACGCTTGTAATATTTCCGGTCAAATGTATACTACACACTAAAAACAAAGGGAGTGCTGGGCACTCACTTTGGGGGAGTACTTTCGTGTCCCAAATTTAACTCCTTTTTTCAGAGTAGATCAACCCCATTGCAGGGTACCGGTACTCTCGCCAAGAGAGAGTAGTAAGACGCCTCCGAAGGGGATTCGAAGACTCTTTTGAAGAGAGCTCTACTACCCCACCAAGCGGGGTGCTAGTACACCCAGAGGGAGTAGCAGAGACAAAAAAAAGAAAAAAACAACCAATGCGTTTTTCGACCATGCTACAATTAGCAGGCATTTAATTACATCACACTGAACATAGAACATACAGACTAACATGACACGAACGCGCATACACGCCAATAACACAACCACAGCAAAGCACAAAGCCCACAACAGCACTCGCGATACACCGTCTTCGTGTCCGAAACGGCGGCACTCATTGATAATTTCGTCCACGGTCGAGCAGTCTCTAAAGACGAGCAAGTTGAACGCGTCATCGGCGATGCCCTTAAGGATATGGCCTACTTTGTCAGTCTCGGTCATGGTGGAGTCGACGAGGCGGCAAAGAGCTAGAACGTCGAGGATGTAAGCGACGTACGACTCTGTGGCTGTTTGGGCCCGACAGGACAGGTCTTTCACGGCAGCGGACTTGCTACCGGCGGGCGGGCCAAAGAGATCGCGCAATTTCTGCTTACATACGTCCCAACTGGTCAATTCTTCTTCGTGTGTGTCAAACCAAATGCGTGCGGGCCCCTGGAGATACAAGAGAAGATTTGCGAGCATCACCGTGGGGTCCCATCGGTTGTGCGCTGCAACTCGTTCGTAGAGGCCAAGCCACTTTTCCACGTTCTCGTTGGATTTGCCCGAAAAAGTTCCAGGGTCACGGGGGTGAGTCAGGACGACTGTGTGTTGTGGCGTCTGGGATGCTGACGGCGCCGATGCCGGCGCCGAGTTTGATCCAGAGGCCTGGTCGTCGGTGGGCATGGTACAGCGGTTGATGACAAATCCGTTGCCCCGCCAAGGTGTTCCAGTGGCTAAGATACTCGGCTGCTGATCCGAGGGTCGCGGGATCAAATCCCGGCCGCGGCGGCTGCATTTCGATGGAGGCGAAATGTTGAGGCCCGTGTACTGTGCGATGTCAGTGCACGCTAAAGAACCCCAGGTGGTCGAAATTTCCGGAGCCCTCCACTACGGCGTCTCTCATAATCAGAACTGGTTTTAGGACGTTAAACCCCACAAATCAATCAATGACAAATCCGCTGCGGAGTTCCGTCTTGCGCGGTACCCAGCACCTCTCACCAAAATGAAACGGGCACAGGAATACGCTGCTAATGGTAGTGTATTCTAGAATGGAGAGATTAGGCGGTGCAGCCCCAATGGCGGACCGTCAGCCTGCGCCCCACTCCTGCATCTTCTTTGTTCCCCTCGAGATCGTCGTCTTCGTCCGTGTTCTTGCACTGTGACAATATAACCGTTGTACTTGACCTGCTATGTAGCGCCAGTGGTAAGGTACTGTTCTGCGTAATTAAACAAAAAGTATGTACAGAACAGGTGTATATTTAGCGTTGGCGCATAGGTAGCCGCTCGCCACACAGATCTGTTAATCTAAACGCGCGGAACATATACAATGTCTTTTAGATTAACGCATTCCTATCATGAGCTGGAATTCCGTTTTACGGGCAAACGCGAGTTCGCAGTGTTGGTTCGCGATGTAAAATGCACCTGAGGAAGCAAGTGCGAAAATAATAGCGGCTGAATTTCATGAACGCCAGCGAAGAAAAGCGGCACCCGGGTGCTCCGCTACCACCCGCTTCATTCCGACGGCGTTCCCTTACGAGTCCGTCGAGCACGTCTGTACGGCGAACAACCGCTGGCGATCACAAAATATGCACTCCTCGTTCTTCGTTATTCTGCACACAGATGAAATATAGTCTCTGCCATCAGAAGTGTTTAGGATATTATGCTGTACTTACCAGACTTGCGAACGAGATGGATCGCAGTCACGGTATTTTCACCGTCGACGCGCTCATGGCCGTCATACGGCTCGATGCCGAAGTCGTAGCGAAGCCTTTTTCTTTACATGTATGAGTTATATCCAGTGAGTCTTCGGAGACCAGCCGTCGACGATCACAACAGCTTACTGTGTTGCTGAAAGTGTATTCCTCTTCGTTTCGCACACGTAAGCGAAGAATCCGAGGCGTGTAGGCTGGCGGGTTTCACTAGCACGGGTACGGCCGTTCGATCGGGGAAGAACACAGGAGAGGCAGCTCGCTACGACTCCCGTCGATTGAGGCTCGTAGTCGAGGAAGGCACCGTTCATTAAACGTACACTGCACGCGTTTGTACGCGAAAGCATGTACGTGGAAGTCGTAGGAAGGCCGCTGCTATAGTTCTATCGAAAAACACTTCAAAAAAAAAGACCCAGGCCTGCGCGGAATCGCAGGACAGTGACAGCGTAAGCTGAAGGAGCGACCTTCCTAGAGGCCATTGTAAACGCTTGGGGAAACTAGTGCAAGTACAGGCGGTGGGTATCCCCTGCGCCATAACTCTACGGTTTGGGCTCCTCTCTGCACGGCGGTCTGCTGTGCCCGACGTCGCCCTACTGCAGCCGCGCGCGTAACTCTGCGATTCACTTCAGCAGCAGCGGTCCGCATCTTGCGTGGAGGCGCCATCAGGTATATCGAAGAGCCTTGTCAGGTTGCTGTCGGGGCGGCGCACGTCGCCTGTCGCGTGATGCATGGAGCGATACGACAAAACTGCTTCACGAGGCAGCGCTTTCGTAACAACACATTGCAAAGGCTACGCGGAGGAAATCAGCGCCAATAGATGGCAGCAGTTGTCCTGTTCTTCACGAGGAGCGATATTGGTTATGGACATGGGCGGACACCGGCGGCGGCGGACAACTACATCGCCGTTGTTGTGATCTCATAACAGCTTACGCTGTAAAAGCGGCTGTTGTCTTCTTCAATCGTCCGCTCCCACCCCAGCCGCCATGTTTGCGGCTGCGAATGCGAGCATCACATGGGTGTGGCAGGAGTGAAATTGCATTTACTCTCTCATGCCGCAAGAGGTATGGACATTTCACTCCATCCGACGTTTTGCTAGAGTAGAACGATGCCCTCACGAGTAGCTGGGTCGTTTCACTCCTGCGAAACCGGCTGCAGTTTTTAGAGTGTAGGGTAAAGTTGTCCGCAGGCAATCACACGCACTACACGCCTGTGTCCCTCGCCTAAAGACACACTCAAGCGCAAAACGATTTTTCGCGTATCAGTAAGTGAATCGTTCGTTATACCAAAAGCACTATTCTTGCCGCGAGAAGGCTATAGGTAAGCAGGAGAACTAGGGAGCCTACATGAACGCACTTTTTTAGGGCGGCGACAACTCAAAAAACGCCTCCAAAAAACGCCGCCAAAATCAACGGGCAATGTGCATGCGGCTGCCAGCATACGCCAAATGTGGCATTATTTGGCGCGCCGCCATATTAGTCCCCACCGTCGAACCCGGGAGGGGCAAGGCGAAGCGCTCGTGCTGTCAACACGGGCGATCCGCATATACGGCTATATAAGCTTGCTAGTCAGAATATATCATCCCTAAACGACACATTTTGTTAACTCATCATCATCATCATCATCATCATCATCATCATCAGCCTGTCTACGCCCACTGCAGAGTGAAGGCCCGTTAACTATAGCAACGTAAACGCGCTGCAACACATCAAATTTCACAAGCGATGGTGCGGATTGGACGATCGGATGGCCACAGCCAATGGAAGCGCGCGAGACGTGTGACGTCGCACTGTTGACCGTCCATTGGCTCGCCCCGCCCCACCGATCCTATTGCCCTGACTGCCCTGACCAAGGCCATCGACGTATTTGGTGGTACCGACAGAATCGCGTGAAAAATATTGATTACCATTTATTTCCGGCGTAATAATGGACAACTGAACGGTGTTATGTTTCATGTGCGTCATGTGTGCAAAGCTCCGCCCATTTTCAGTGTACTCGAGAGACCAGAAGCGACCGGCGGTGCGAGAGGTAAACCAATGCTCTGGCCGTTTCATCGAAGCGGCTCGCTTCGTTTCTACGATTGAGCGTCACGCCAACCGGGCTTCGAGAAAACTAATCGTATGTGTTGACGCATGACATGCCAGCACAAATGTTTATCTTGCTCGCGAAAATGAGCACTTTGTGACGAGCTCGTGGTTTATTGCGAACGATGACAGGGACAGCGACAGCGTCGGCCTAGCTAGGCCTATCCTCGGAATCATCATTGACGTTGCGTTGTTGTGATTTGTTTGTCGCTCTCAAAGGCCAGCTTTGGCACTCATATTTTTCAGTGTTGTTATAGAACGAAGGAGGGCTTTCATTGTTTATTTTATACTTAATGACGAGGATAGGGTATCTTAATTACATGCGTGTATGCTGCCGAGGCGCACGATGCGGAGTCCTTGGGGAACAAGACGTCGCGGTAGTGCCCCGTTTCCCCCTGACAACATTGCGTTTTGGGGGATAGCGACGCTATAGCAGCATGTGGCGTGTCAAAGGCTGGCCTCACCCTAAACAGAGCCGGCCATGTATGATCGCAAAAACAACGCACAGAAAGAAAAGTACTCCACCTTGAATTTTCCGCGCCAACTTACTGTGACGCCATCAATTTTGAAGGCTCCTGCTAGGGCCCACATAATTATTCATTCATAAAAATAAGTTGCACTATGTTCTTAAGTGACCACAAAGTTGCATGGAGTTTCATAAACTTCTAATTAGCTAATGTGGTCAAACTACAAAAAAAATTCGAAATCTATGATGTCTTGCTTTCTCAATTTAAAAGAAATGAACTTTCGCATTCATCTTCTCTTCTAATATTGAACCCCTGATGGTGAATCAGCAACAATAGTGTTCTCAAAGAACAGTCTCTCGTTAGTATACTAATTCTCTCTCTTAGTTTAGAGTCTCTTTAAAGGTCCCATGACACCAAAATTTCAAACGCGAGATGCTTGCGTTAATTGGTTTTCCTGCATACGAAGGCAATCTTGACCAAGTATTAGCGGCGAACGTCGCCTCTAAGTAATTTTAATATGGTTTCAAAGTAAGCGGGAATGCTCATCCGAGCTTGCAGCACCTCGCGACATCGCCACTAGTGTGACGCAGTTAGTGGGCCATCTGTGACGTTTCGCTTTTGTAAGTTGATATCCTGACGTCACAGAGAGACACGGACGCGCCGCGCTTTGGCCTCCGAGCGTGGCCTCCAAGATCGGTTCTCGCAGCCGATCGCGGAGGCCACGCCAAAAGCCGTATTTTTCTGCTTCCTCTCCGTGTTGGTCGCTCTAGCGTACATTGTACACACGCTATGATGCAAAGCGAGTGTGGCGAGCTGGTCTGGCGCTCGCACTCTCCGCAACGTCACCGAATCTTGAGCTCAAGTGATCAGTGCATGCGCTCACTTCCGACAGCCGCCGCGCTAGCCCCGCGGCGCTAGTTTCTTGCAGTTTTTGGCGCGCTTTCGAAGCTTCATTAAAACTGAACAAAATTAACGATGCTGTGACTAATTAGACTCCAGGATGGAGAATTTGCCACTCCATTCCGTGATTGCAAGACACTGTTCTACTCATTAGAACATAAAAGTCTCCAACAAAAAAAAATAGCTGTCATGGGCCCTTTAAGGACAGAGTCAGTCACTTATATACTTGTGATTTTCCTAACGGCAAGTTCGAGACATATCGATTAAATTGTATGGACGACCTTGGCTTCATGGACAGCTACCTTTCTTTCCCGGATTCTTCAAGCATTCTCTTTAGAGCTGCAAACCATGTGGAGCATGAGGCATAAACAAGATTGTGAGCAATAACGTCCCTCTACCCTCGTCTGCAATCGAAATGTGCGCTAAAGTTTCCACCCTCATAGCCGCGAGCGGAAAGACTCGAGAAGGAATCAGCGACTTTATCGACAACTTACACAACATTCCTTAGCGTGCGTTCATTGGGACGTCTATTCAAACACAGCGCTTTTATGCATTTATACTGAAAGTGCGCGGTGACGGGTCTAAATCTTCGTACCTTCATGAATGTCGCTGTTTGAGATACCAGTGGTTCTACGCCGCTTATATTTTACGCTTCTTTCTTTCCTGTAACTTCCATGAAACGCGTCATTTCGCATTCATATTTCAATTTTTCTCTGTGTTTCATTTGATTATGTGCACATATACTTTTAGATAAACTTGTACATATATTTCCCCTTCTCATTTAACACACGCTGTTTATACTTACAGCCTTTTCTCTCAACTTGCATCTCTTTATGTGTTGTATTTTGACACACTTGCTGTCATGTAAGAGACACAGACCAAGTGAAGCCGATTTCTGGCTTTTTATCTGCGTCCCTGTTGCCTGTACTATGAACAATAAACCCAAGGCTTTTACCAGCCATTAATCCATGCTACGCAAACCTTCTTCCAGATCCGGCCGGAGGAAACTTTCCAGAACACCGCTCCCGCGCTCCCAATAACAGTGGAGGCAGTAAGACGCTCCTACTTCTACGAGCACAAATCGTACGTCATCGTCGGTGGACTCGGAGGGTTCGGACTCGAGCTCGCTGAATGGATGGTAACACGTGGCTGCCGGAAGCTGCTTCTAGTGTCCCGCTCCGGAGTTCGCTCAGGATACCAGAAGCTTTGTCTGGAGCGGTGGCACCGTATCGGCGCCGAGGTTCGAGTCAGTAGAACGGACGTCTCGTCAGAGGACGGAGTTCATCAGATCGTCCAGAGAGCCACTGCCATGGGTCCCGTGGGTGGAATCTTCAACCTTGCTATGGTTAGTGCGCAACTCTTTGACCTTTCTTTGGCTTGCACGCGCCGCGTTGGCTTAGCGGCTAAGCTGCGGGCTTCCGAAGCTCGAGGTAGCAGGATCCAGACTCAGCCCAGTGATGCACGATAGTGATAACAAGAAGCAACTCAAGGGGATTTTACCTGCTCCGTTGTTTAATACAAGTCCTCGCGACGTTAATTCAGTGAAGCTGCTTCAAATATTAAACACAACTGTTGTCGGGGAAAGTTGGTCAAATGGCAACCCCGGCGATTTGTCAGGGTCCGCTGATCTCAGTGAAATGTTTAGTATATACTCTCCTCTGTAATGAAATAATATATGCCAAGCTACGCGGTCGTAAGTCATTTAGGTTTCCTGAAAATGAATTTTAATCATTTCTAGCGCATTCCCACGCCGGCCACCCTGTGTTTTTGGCGTCGCCACCTTCCGCGCTGCCTACTCGAGCTCGAGCAGGCGGGCCGTAAAAAGCAAAACAGCGATAATTCAGCGCGCAAATCATCGCTGTAATGTTCAGAGAAGCTGACGTAAATATAATACATCGTTGAGCGGCTTAACCACTATTGGTTTTTCTGGCACGAGCTACATATTTCTGATTGCGGGGAGGCTGCGATGTCATCGCATGCGCTACTCGAAGCGTCTACACATTTCGGTTTCGGTTTCAGAAGACGGTTCAGTCGGTTATTTAAAATTGTTGGTACGTTTCTGAGGGAACTGAACCACCCTGGCTGTCACATGACTGGCAGTTCTATTGGAAAACACTGATATCAGAACATGGTGAAAAATCCGCCGGAGTTCCCCTTTAAACGTCATGCGGCGTAGCAGATATAGGCAACATATGACGCTGTCAACAAGAAATAACAGATCAGCACGATCTCGCGGGCAATAAAGTGATGACAGGGATAGTAATGCAACAGCGTTAGAGTGGTAAACCAGAGTCATTTCTAGCGAAGCGAGGGTTATACATGCTTATAGGAAGTTTTTCTAGAATCCCTCAAAGGTTTTGGTGCTAAAATTAGAAGTGCCATTCGAAATCACACGCGTAACTGAAACAATAGATAGATAGATAGATAGATAGATAGATAGATAGATAGATAGATAGATAGATAGATAGATAGATAGATAGATAGATAGATAGATAGATAGATTATGACTGCAGTTCGCGAAAAAATTCTACGCAGTTAAACGGGCAGTTAGGCTTAGTTGCACGTTAAAGAACCCCAGGCTGCCAAAATTACTCCGGCACCCTTCACTACGGGGCCTGTCTCGTGATCATATCTTGGCTTCGGCACGTGAAACATCACGAAATATTAACGCCGTCATAAATTTGCAAGCTGGTTCGCACCTGTGCACGTGCGCTAAAGGAAAGCACGAGGTATCAATGCGCGCATACCTAAAAACTGACCATTAAAATGGTCGGCGAGGTATCTGAAGCCCTTCGAATGCAAACTGATGGCAAGTTCAGTATTTCAGCCTGCTCCTCGTTATGGGATACCCCTGAAAGAAATGCGTTTTTTACGACAGCGTTGGGCAGCGGCGTAGTGACTTTCCAAGCCGAAAGTTCATTCTTGCTTTATTGGTTCAGATAAAGCACGTTCACTGAATACCCTACAGAAAATGCGCTTCGATAGTCCCGAACCTACTGCTTAGAAGTTTGTTTTTTTTTTTCTTTCCGCGCTTGCGTTGTTGTCTTCGCTTACGTCCTTGATGCCAAGCGGCATTTTCATTTGATTTCCATATACTCGAAATTGCACAATCGCTGAACAAAGTTTATTCCCCGTTTAAATGGCATATAATTCCACGTACGCAGGTGCTCCGCGACGCTCTAATTGAGAACCAGACGGCGGAGATGTACGAAGCAGCGTGGAAGCCCAAGGCATGCGGAACACAGCTGCTCGATGAAGTGTCGAGACACATGTGTCCCCACCTGGACCACTTCGTAGTCTTCTCCTCTTTTTCCTGCGGTCGCGGCAACGCTGGGCAGACCAACTACGGCTACGCCAACTCCGTGGCAGAGCGCGTCTGCGAGCGTCGCTTTGCGGACGGATTTCCTGGTGAGATCTTCGATGCAGCGTACATAGGACCATCTTATGGTCTGCTGGAATGAAGTACAATTATAGCTTGAAAGCGCAAAATACTTTCAGATGGTCACATTGCCTCGATACATCTGTAAAGTACGGGCACAGCCAGCCTTGCACAATGAAGAACCCTGGGCAAACTGTGCCCCCCCCCCTCCTTCAGCGTCTTTTCATACATATGTAGTGTGGCTAAGCCACACTGCTGTTAAAGGGCCCCTCACCCACCCTAAGGACAAAAGAAAATTGATGTAGAGCTAGTTGCGCACCAGTCTGCAGTCTTGAAGTGCAACTTGTCACTACGAGAGACTACACAACACACGTAGGGCGTAGGCTGACCCAGCTGTGATACCCCCCACCGGTCTTGTAGCGCGGCATCAGCAAAAATATGCATTGGAGAAGCGAACAGGGATCCAGAATACGCCGGCTAGGTCTTGCGCTATGTTCAACTAAACTACAAAGGTAGAGAAAAATTTGAGAGAATGTAATCGTAGGGATCACAATCATGACACTGGTCCTACAGTTATAAACGCATTTGAATCAAACTGTCCCAGCATGTTCTTTTTAATACAGGGCGTTGTGTTCTCTTCCTCCACGGTTTTCGTAATTATTCGGCTCAAGTCATTTTTTTTTCATATTGCGAATGATGTCACTCAAGGTAGAAGCACGCAACGGCGTAGGTTGTATAACGCCTTCCCACTGTACATAAATGAAAGACTAGCTTCAAAGACATCTCAGTAGTGTCAGTCGCGGTACTAAAGCAAACACTAAAGAAAGTATCCCTTCAGCATTAAAAAAAAATGTCCTCACTATCGTTTCTCGGATCAGTTCCCGAAACGGGGAAAAAATGTTTTTAGGTGCAAAACCTCCCGAGAAATCCTCCTGGCTTTCTTTGTAGCTTCGTGCCGCAAAGTGGTGGGTCTTAAATTTTCAGGCTGCATGTAGAAATGGTGTGTCATTCTTGAAACTGTCACTTTTGGATGGGGTGACGAAACGCTATCGCATCCACTGAAACGTTCCATTTATTCTGCCAACCTCCTAGGCCTTGCCATTCAATGGGGCCCCATTGCTGACGTTGGAAGAATGAGCGAGAGTGATGTTCCACCTCCCAGTGGAACAGTTCCACAAAGGATCCGATGCTGCCTGGAGGTGCTAGATCAGCTTCTCCACCAGAGCTGCCCCGTTGTCTCGAGCATGGTGAAGGTTGAACTGAGCAGCAAGCGCGACGATAACGATAGGCGTAATATCCTGCATTCGGTTACACAAATCCTCGGTGAGTGCAATCTTACTTTCTCGTCTTGCTTATACTATTGCTGTTGTTAAATATGATAATGCTCGTCCCAGACAGACCGCAATGCACTATGCATGGAATTTAGTCGCTACACCTCCACAGCGCATTGCGTGTTGGCCAATACTTTGTTGTGCGACATCTAGCGCAAGAAGCGCCAGCCTTTTGTTTCGTCAAACACTTTATGCACCAAATTTTTCTATCCTTCATGAAGATGTAGCTCATAGGCGCAGCGAGTGGGCAGAACTTGAGACCGCCTCTCACTATTCACCATTGCACACTTCAGCAAAAGGCACGTAAAAGGCACGTGCGTCTTCTAAATATAATAACAGGCTATCGCTCGTTTCTGTAAGTGCAAGGTACGTGCGCCATTGCTTTTTTCAGAAACTAAATGGCGCAAGGCGCTGCGCGACACCGCACCAGAAGCGCACCACCGCACACTGATTGGTTGTTGGTTTTGTTTAAAAGCGCGATGCTAAAGGCAAATAGCCGTGCCGGGTTAAATTGCGCCACAAATGTGCCTGCGTTTATTTTTTGAGCGTCATCTGCGGATGGCGGGCACTTGTGGTCCAGTGGACGACAGCTAGGCACAATAACTCTGCGCCAGCGCCTGCTGGGCGTGTTTGCCCAGCGTTGAATTGATGAGACAGCGCAAGACAAATGCTGTAGTACAAGGCATGCGAACAGCCTCGTCACAATGAACGCACGTTAGCCGTGAAAACGGCCGCACTCTTACAGTATCGGTCGCGTTTGATGCAAAATAAAAGGGAAAGAAGCGGCAAAACCACATCGCTAACGTTTACGGAAAAGAACACAAGAACTACAGAAACGCTACAGCACCTCACCATTGCAAACGACGTTCATAGGAGTGACAGTCCGATGCTCTCTACCTGTAATGTGTACAGTATATCAGCTCCCTTCTTTACGCAACTAAAACGTGTAGTAATCTTTCTCGCATCACTGAAGCTACAAAACAGCAATAAATAAATCCACTAGAACGTTCGAAGCCGCAAGCACTAAGACTACACAAATCGCTGTACCACCTATCATTCGCACTGGAGCTGAACGGTAGCAGCGCCAGAGTTCTCTCCAATATTTTTCTTACGAAACTCTATGTCCACAACAGATTATGTCGCCGAACAAAACTCAACTCTCGTAGCTGCGGTTCTTGTATTAAGCGCACATACCCACGACTGTCGCGTACGCATTTGGCTACACAATATCACATAGCTAGCCGTGCCTGCGCGCAGGAGGTTTAATTCAGCATCGTCGGCCGAGGTACGTAGAACATCAATATCAAGATGTCCGACTATGAAAAACACTTCAGACAGTTAGCAAGTAGTGAGTCATTTCAAAGGCACAATTGCCAGGATATCGCTGTGTTTGTAGATCCTATGTCACAAGTGCCGGTTTCACAAATTGAGCATCGTGGGCAACTGCTTGCTGTGTTATAACAGGAACTCTGCGCCCTACTCTGGTCCCAAAACTGGTCTAGTTAATGCGGACGTGTTCGATGGCGCGTCCGTGTCAGTAACCACTTGGCTGAAGTTCTTTGAATACGCTTGTGAAAAAACTTCTGGGGGACGTCAGTGGACGAAGTGTGCAGAATATGGGCTTCTTCATTATTCATGAATGCGAACAATGGTGCGAATTGCGAATAATGGCTCATTAGGATGGCGCCTGTATAGCATCAGTGGAGAGCAAGTGTTAAGTGTTATCTCGGCTTTTGTCGAAAATCCGTCGACCGTTGAATAGAGATATATTTTTAAGCGATGCTCAAGTTCGCTAATTGATTCTTTCCGCAAAAAGATACAGGTGTTCCAATTAGCAAATGTTGCGTTGCCTAAATCATCCATTGTGGCCTTAGTCATCTATGGTATGACAAACGAATGAAAAAAGCCAGTGCATCATCGCGCAATATGGATCATCACCTGTTAGGATGCCTTAAAGGGTCCCTGAAACGTTTTTTTTGACATTGCGTCACTGATTAGGCAACACAATTGCGAAATCATTCACACCATAAATAAAGCGAAGCACAATGCGCTAAGGCAGCTATGGGCTTATTTCTGTCGCCTTCCTCCTTACCACTGCTGTTCCTCCTCAACTCGATCTGCTGCGGAGTGCGCGCTAGCGACGACAGCGCCTCCCGCGTCAGCCGCTCTGCCGAGCCTCCCGCAGTGACATAGCGCCCCGATATCCTCACTGAGGTCGCCCGCCTCGGCAGTGCTAGCCTCTGTAATAGAGCGCCGGCGACTCGTGTGACGCCGCCAGATGCCGCGATGATACCGTTGGCTGAAACGAAGGAGTACGTTGTAGAAGCACGTTGTTCGCAGCTACGTTTTGAAAATTACGCGCACGTCACTTGGGTCGGGGCCAATCAGCGACCTCTCATTCGATCGCTCGATGACGGGGGCGTTTGAAAACGCTTTTTGGCGAGCCGCTTCGACCTTTTGCGATACGCGTGTTCAAAACCTTATTGTAAATTACACACTTTACGCACAGCGCTAAAATCTGTCCTGTAATGGTCCTAGTGACCCGCTCTACCGGATCACCATGTTTGCACAAAATCGTCAAAACCGTTTCAGGGTCCCTTTAACGACGTTTGCCATAAAGTCCATTGGCCTGCTGCGCGGCGTAATTTGAGGCTTTAAATTTCTGCATTCTTTTAATAGACATCATCAGTGATAATGGGAGATGCATCCAATGCCTATGCGCATAATCAAAGCGGATTACTTAATGTAAATAAAAGGCGTGGAAAACACGGACACAATGGAAGACGCGCTGTCAACTCTTCCTCTCTTGTGCTCGTGTTTTGCACACCTTTTCTTTACATTATTAATTCTTACCAACTCGCTCAGCTTTCTGTTTTTTAAGCACACCTCCTGTAGTTGTAAACATTAGTGTCTGAGCGTTCGATAAAAAGCTGACGTGCATAACTTTTCCTAGACACGCAAGCAGTACTTACAGGCCTTATATCCATGTGTCCTTTCATCTTCTGCTAGTTTAATATTTCAAACACACTGAAGTACAATGGCACAATAAAAAAACAACTACGTTCGGCCGAATTGTTGAGAGAAGAGCCTCTTCGGTAATTAGCTGTGCATACAGGGTGTCTTTCTCATGGGTTATATTTCTTAAGTGTGCTGTCAAAAGGAGCTGACTCGAGCCGCTTTTGATGCGTGCCTTCGCAATGTGCCGGTTATTCATGCTCACAACAAATATTTTAGACAGACGTAAATTGCGGTATCAATCCTCACTCCAAGCTACTTGTGTAATTCCACAATACACTTTCTTCGGATAAAGGCCACATAGTGCTCAACACCGCAGTTTTATAAAATTACGTCTTGCCGAGCCCCTCACTAATTGCCTCAATTAAAACGGCAGCCTTCCCCGTAGGAGCGTTGGTATGGTCAAGAGACGAGCTTGCGCAGATGAGCCGTTGTGAGGAACGGCAAGTGGATATCGCGGTGATATTAGTCCACAAATTGACTTCTCGTTTGCCGCTTACGTCCGATGTTAGCCATACCAATTCGATACGAGGTGTTTACTGAAGCGTGTTACGAGATATTTGCGAAGCGTCCCATATGCTGTCGATGAGTTCCTTCTTTTCCGTGTTATGCATTCTTTTTATGTTTTTTTTTTCAGGAATCAAAGATCTCTCAAGCACCAACGCGAGCGTCACTCTTGGGGAACTGGGAATTGATTCACTAATGAGCTTCGACGTCCGCCAGCTGCTCGAACGGGACTGCGACCTCACGTTGTCAGCGCAAGAAATTCGCCAGCTGACGATTACACGGCTTTGCGAAATGGACAAGCAGTGTCTCAATACAGCCGCGTCCTAAACCATCATGTTGTGCTTCTAAGTAAACGGTGGTATAACGACCGCTGTGCACATATCATAGAGTCGTACAATCCTTACCACCCAGATGAATATGTTCTCAATTTTTACGTGAGCGCATGATCTTCACAGAGATTAAGTGTACAGTCACGACGAAAAGTCTGGATACCGTGGCAGCAACAAAATTTTAAAATTCATCTAGCACTGCTCTGCAGTGTGGATTGCTTTGGTACATTAGTCGAACAAGCGGACTTGAACTGAATCATTCGATTTCAACTATCACAATCAGGCTACGACGAAAACGAAGTATTCGCGTCACCCATTGATCCACAAACTATTGCGCGTGACTCTACTTCGGGAAGCTAATTAAAAAGATGTCCATATCGGATATGCCTGCGACATCTCGTCACAATACCTAAGCGGCGCATCCGAAGGACATTCAAAGGACATCAATGTGCATTACAGTGCATTACAGTGCAAATCACAAGTGCAGGACAGGAAACAACGGACACGGTACATAATTCTTTTAATACAGAAAGTACCGACAATCTCCATTCACGGGCGCTGCATGAAAAGCGAACTCGGTGCGTCCAGGCGCGTGCTCCGTAAACGGCGTGAGTGGCCCTAATTATCCGAGCAACCGCCGCGGCGCCACCGGGCGGGGACGGGTATTCGCGAGCGCCTGTGGGATTAGATGCTCGGCGGGCTGCGGGAGTTGTGCTTTAGCGCGTGCCTCTTTATGTTGCACGTGAAATCTTTAAAATTCCACATAGAATGCACATGCATTAACTGCCGCTCTTGTTTCAAGGCAGCTAAAGCTATTGTGGAAATTTTTTAGGTTTTCTTTGCCCGAAATGCTACTTCGCACACCGATCGCTTTTTATGGAAGAAGTCGGTCGTAATTTGCCAGCGTCCTAAGGAACAACTCTTCTGTGCGTGTCAAACATTGCCTAATATAGAAAAAAATTCTTAAGGCGAAAGGTTTATGTGTTTCATTGGAAGGTGACCTTGAAGATAAACGATAGAGGCTGCAAAATGTGCCCACCACTAGGAAAAAAATCGAAAACTCGCGTCTTATTCGTTTCATATACACCAAAAGCGAAACGGAGAGGTAAGATTACATAATTACCGTTATTGATCGGTAATGATATCAGCAACGTGATATCCTTGCCATTTACGTCACGATTAACAATAATACAGTCGCGTTTGGCGCAGACCCGCATTCCTCGCCCAAGGATATGCCTATGCGACGCGCGTGATTGAAAGTTGTGACTAGATTTGATTGAATTCTAGGGTTTTACGTCCCAAAACAACAATTTCATTACGAGAAACGCCGTAATGAAAGGCTCCGGAACTATGGACCGGGTTCCCTAAAGACGGGTTCTTTAAGGACGGGTTTTTTATCGACGGGTTCTTTAACATGCACTGACATCGCACAGTGCACGGGCTTCAATATTTCGCAGTTATTGAACATTAACCTTGACAACCAAACTGCATTCATGTGGTACTCGACTCCCAAAGGTTCCGAGCTCGAACCTTCCAAGTCCCATGTTTGAGAACCAAGGCTTTTGGCTTTCCTCCTTACGATTTTCTTAGGCGATAGCTAAGAATGCCTAGGAATTTCCAATTTGTCTCTAAGTGTATGCCTTCAAGCTTATCAGATTCGAATAAAAAGGAAGGCATTGAATACTGCGACGCCCATTGCTCATATAAACATAGCTTAAGGTTATTCCGTCCTTCAACAGCGTCTAAACATGATTGTAGTGCATATACGTGATAAAATATTCCAAACCACATCCGCGCACCCATGCTTAACTTGTGTGTAATGTGGTTTAATTAAATATGACTCAATTACATGTGTATTCGAGTCACTTAGAAGGAATTTTTCAACCCGACAACTTGTTTCATGGCTAGCTGAATTCAAGCAGTGATGACCAAACAGGGACAAAAGGCACGAAGTTTGTTAATATTTATTCATTACCAAGTCAGGTCCATTTCCTGGCACGTGAAAATGAAGTTGCTGCCATATTGCGATTGCTTTTTTCTTCAAGCTTGTGACGTAATAAAGTAACCGTTAAATGCATTTGCCAGGGTTCGGTGCCGATTACCACTCTGTCACATATAAATAGCTCATCTGCCTGGTGGACAACGAGGTTTATTAACTCGTTGTTTTCGTGGCGCACATTGCCATTCCGAAAACTCTTCCGTGGGAGTGATTTCGAAAAAATTAAATTTTCGCTATTTTACGACTACTTTGTTACCTGTATATGCCATATTTTTAATACTGTGAAATCAATAGGATTCATTTTTTTCTACAAGCTAAGTGCGCAATGGATTCTTGTGTATCGTAACGACGCACTCATTAGCAAACTTACGAATATTGGAAGATTTTTGAGGAGTTTTGAACTCTGACCACCTCTCATACACATTTTTTTAAACACTGATGCATGAAAGCTGAGCCAGAATATCCTGTGTCAAACATCCGGCAGCAATTAGTCTATCTGTCCCTCACTGGTCGAGGGCGCAATATGAATAACTCAGTCAGTATAATATAACTCTGAATATAGCAAAACTCTTAATATAAACAGGACAGTTTACAGGCGACTGTACTTTTCTGCTGGGCATTTCCTGCATTTTTCATGGACCACTGAGAAGGGCCATTTCTCAATTGTAGCTGCCTTGCTTTCAATGTCGTCGTACAACGTCGATGTTACGTGAAATTAATGATTCCTCACCGTTAATCAGATTCATTAGTCATGGTTGTTTCACAGTGACATGCGCCTGCTACTGCTTTTTGTAACATGTTTTTCATTAGGTTATGGGACACATATTTTACAAGTTCATTTTGCGTGCAAAAAATTCGCAATCATGACGCGCACTGCTTGGTCGCAGTCTATCTCTGTAATGAGAATTGAGGCGCTCTATTATGTGCGTAGAGCAGAGGCCGTGTGGCCTGACCGCGGCTGTTGAAAAACTACCGAAACTTAAATAACTAACCGTTATTTCTAAGAAATGCGATGCACTCGCAACAAGTATTACCTGACAATGCAGAAGCAACACACCTAAAGCACGACACGAAGCTGTCTCTACGAAAAGTTGAGGGAAAAAAAGTGCTTAGACAGCTACGCAATCCGACATGCCACAAAAGAAAACTGCACATCGCTTCTAAACAGGCGAGCCCGACAATATTCACTCGTTTTCACGAGCTTTGATAAAAAGACTGAGCATGGTATTGAACTCTATGATTCGGAAATTACAATACGTGGTCGAGCTAGTGGCCCACCATTTCACAAGCACCCGCGAAACTTGCACAAGCACGGAAGTGACAGGCAACAAGCATGATGTGCCATCGCCCGTGCCTTTGCGCATGTAGCTTTCTTAAACGGCCCAAATAGACAAAAACAAACTTCCGTTGCTGTGGAAGCACACGGCTCATGTGTAATTTTACCCACTAAATGTAACGTTACTATTCACGCCCGCACGCAACGATCGACGCGCAGAAGAAATCACCCATACGTGACATTTCTCCGTTCCTATCCCTTCGCCAGAGTGAATTCCGCTATGCGGCCAGCGCCTAACCAACGACAAAAAGCAGTTTTGCACTCACCGGTGATGAAGTATTCGCTGCGAACACTTTAACGTTTAGAATCAAAACCACTCGAAAGACGCTTCCTCGAAACCACTGTAGAGCCCGACTTCACTGCAGCCACGAATGACGCTCATGCTTGTCAGTCACAGACGTTTAACGAATCATCATCATCATCATCATCACCACCACCACCAGCCCATCTTTAGTCTGCTGCAGGACGACGGCCCTTCCCAACGATTTCCTGAGCGAGTTGGTTCCACCTTATACCCGCGAACTTCTTAATTCCATCGTTCCATCTAACCTTTTGCTTGTCTCTGTTGCTTTTTTCTTCTCTTGGTGTCCATTCCGTCGCTCTTACTGGCCATCTGTTGTTTGTCCTCCGCATGATATGCCCTGCCCAGTTCCACTTTTTTTATTTTAATTGATATAAGAAGACTAGCTACTCCTGTCTGTTCTCTGATCCACACCGCTTGTTTTTTATCTCTTACCTTTACACCTACCATTTTTCTTACCATTGCACGCTGCGTGCTTCTTAATTGCATCTCTAGATTTTTTGTTACCTTCCATGTTTCTGCACCGTGCGTTAGTACTTGGAGAATGCAGGGATTAGATACTCTTCGCTGCAGCCACAGTGGCAAGTTTCCAGTCATGACTTGGAAATGTCTCCCGAATGTGTTCCATCCCATTCTGATTCTACGGAGGATTGCCTTTCCATGGATAGGCGTCCCTGTTAATAACTGCTTCATACATACGTATTCGTTCACACATTCTAAGGGTTGATTGTTACTTTTAAACTTCTGTTCCTTAGTTAGTCTGTTGAACATAATTTTAGTCTTTTACTTATTCCTTTTGAGTCCTATTTTTAGACTTTCCCGGTTTATGTGATCAATCATGTTTTGTAGTTGGTCACCGTGATTACTTAGTCAAGAGCACAACGTAGTCTGCAAAGCTTCAATTCCTGAGATATCCTCCGTCTAATCTAACTCCTTTTTCTTCCCATTCTAGACGCTTGAACACTTCTAGGCATGTAGTGAATAACATCGGGGAGATTGTATCTTCTTGTCTGACTCCTTTCTTGATCGGAATTTTTCTTCTGTTTTCATGTATGAGTAGTGTGGCCGTGCAATCTTAGTAGATGTTACTCATGGTTTATACTTATACGTTAGGTACACCTTGTCGACGCAAAGCTTCTAGAGCTGCTTCTATTTCTGTGGAATGAAACGCTTTCCCGTCGCCTATAAAGGCCATGTAAAGAGGCTTGTTATACTCAGCGAACGTCTCAATTAGTAGGTTGTTTGCATGTGTTCCATTGTTGAGTAACCTTTCTTAAAACCAGCTTGTACTCTTGGTTGATTGAAGTCGGGCGTTTCTCTTGTCCTAGAAGAAATTACTTTCGTAAATAGCTTGTAGACTACTGGAGAGGTCCGTAATACTGTAACTCCTTTACGTCACCTTTCTTGTGTATTAGAATATATTAGCGTTTTTCCAGCTGAGCGGTACACTAGATGTCTTGATATATATCGCGAAGGAGCGGCGCAAGTTTTTCAAGTATATCTCCACCGTCTTTGATCAAGTCGGCTGCTATGCCTTCTTCACCTGCTGCTTTACCGCGGGACATCGCTTTATACAAGGAATCTCTGTGTCCTCCTCCGATTTGATTTCCACTAAGGTTGCGTGATCTGTCTAAGAGCTGTACAATTCAGAGTAGAAATATTCTGCTACCTTTACTATATCATTGAAGTTGATAACGTTACCTTGTTTATCTTTTAGCATATGCATTTTATTTTCTCTTAATTGCAGTTTCTTTTTGACCGATTGAATGCAGGTACCTTTCTCTACTGCTTCCTCTATTTCTTTTACGTTAACCTTCCTTGCACCTCTCTGCCTGGCTTTACTGATAATTCTGCGAATTATATTTTATTTTTTGACGGAGTCACTCTCATCTGCTGGCGTTTTTTTTTTTATTAGGTCGTTAGTGGATTGGGGCAACTTGCTTACATCTTGCTTTGTTGTTTTACCCACTACTTCAATCGCTGTTTGGAAGATCACTTCCGTTATGGTTTTGTTTGCTGCTTCTAAATCTTCATTGTTTTCACCTCACGCGTGAAATCTGTTTTTTTTTTAACCGTGGAGAGATGCTAAAAGGCAAACCTCTAGGTTTGCCTTTAGCACCTCTCCATGGTTATTCCTATGACCTACACCTTGCCCATCGCTTGTTTTCCATAATGTTTTTTTTCCTACTCTTGCATTGAAATCTCCCACGACTATTGTGTATTGTGTACTTATTCTTTAATAACTAATTCGATATCCTCATAAAACTGTTCTACCTGCTCATGGTTATGGCACTCGGCTGCAGATCCGAAGGTCGCGGGATCGAATCCCGGCCACGGCGGCTGCATTTCGATGGAGGCGAAATATTGAGGCCCGTGTGCTGCGCGATGTCAGTGCACGTTAAGAACTCCAGGTGGTCGAAATTTCCGAAGTCCTCCACTACGGGCGTCTCTATAATCAGGGCTGGTTTTGGGACGTCAAACCCCATAAAACAACAAAACAATACCTGCTCGTCGTCCTCGTGGCTCGCTGCTGGCGCATATCCCTGGATTACCTTAAGCTTATATCGCTTAATTATGTAGTTTTATGACTCCGCATGCTACCCTTTCATTAATGCTGTAGAGTTAGGCCACGTTGTCCGCTATATCTTTGTGAATTAGAAACCCAACACCATATTCTCTCTCGCTCTCTCTTTTTTTTGTGATGTAAATATAACCATAGACGCCGCTATAGTGCCTGTCACCAACGCGACTTACGTGCTTTCCCCGCATGTGAAGTTTCATCAGACTTTGTCGCTGATCCTAACCCCCTTTCTAACATAAGAAGCGAGGCGTTTTTCTTGTGCCCTGTGCTGCAGAACCTAAATAATGCATAATATTTACTTCTCCCCGAGTTTCTCTTGTTCAGGTTGCCAATATCAGCAGCAAGACAAGAGAGCAGGCACAAGTACTGCACCAAACCAACACGCCTATGATGACGCAGCTGCTTTGGCAGAGGCAAATCCTTCTGTCAAAATGTCGGCCAGCGCGACTGAGGCACTTAAGTGGTCCCATCTTAATTTTGCCGACCATTTATGGTAATGCGCGTCAACGGCCAACTGATTTTCCTAGCCTACAAAAAGATTTTCAGAAATATTTTTCATGATGTCGGCTTAATTTTCAGATTTAAACCGTACGAGATGACCTTGAGTTAAATTTATCGATATATTGATACTTTGTACCTAGTAAAACTAAAACGAGTCCTCTTGTGCAAACTTCCCTCTACAAACTTCTCATACGGAGAATCATTACACCGATGTTTTGGTGAGATGTGATCTCGTGCTACTAATTTTGAGTGTGGGAGCCTCCTTTCGCCCCAATACCTCGTGAGAAACATTCTTGCAGTATTAAGCACAGAGGACAATTGAAAGAGGACCACAGGTTGGTGGAACCTGTTACCGCAATCATGATGCGGGGAAAAGGAGTCCAAAAGATAGTAATTTAATATCTTTATTGTTGGTCTGGTAATACGAATAAATAAGCGGACTTCCAGTAATAGCATGAAAACTGGCTCTGCTACAGCAAGACAATGGGAGTTACTTCTCAGCTCTGCAGTAAGACTGTTATACACTTGAATTAAGCATTTCTTAGCGTCTTGCAGTCTGCGTCGCGTCATTTCTCTACATTTTTATCCCTAGTCACATTGTTTCTACATAAGGAATTATTTCATTAATTTTATGATTTTTAATGAGCTTTTGCCAAAGATTTAATGTACCTCTTCAGACTGTGCCGTTCGTACAAATGCAGCTATAGGCCGACATTTCACTTTCAGATATAGTATGACGAGGCTTAAAGGAAACAATATATAATATGTTCCGCTCTCATAATTTAGAACATGCTGACCCGCAGAGTTTTTCTAAACAGCATCGCAAGACTGCCAACCACCCCGCCAGGGTGGTCTATTGGTTATGGCACTCGACTGCAGATCCGAAGGTCGCGAAATCGAATCCCGGCCGCGGCGGCTGCATTTCGATGGAGGCGAAATGTTGAGGCCCGTGTGCTGTGCGATGTCAGTGCACGTTAAAGAACCCCAGGTGCTCGAAATTTCCGGAGACCTCCACTACGGCGTCTCTCATATTCAGAGCTGGTTAGAGGACGTTAAACCCCACAAATCAAATCAAGACCACCAACCGGGCCCTTCGCGAAAATTGAGGCCCCCCCCCCCCCCTGACAGAATGCCTGGATGCGCTACTGGCAACTAACTGCTCAAACAAACTGTCCACCAGCGGCGACCTCTCGATAGCGCCTCCTCGGATTGTGTGAAGACTCACAGATGCGATAGCATCTCTTGAACGTCAATGGAAACGAAGTGTGTTATTGAACATTTATGGCTTCTTGCATGCGCTTCGACACGCCGCCAGCTTGTTTCGGTAGAATTACTTGTGTTATATCACATTTAGAGCGCACGGTATTTTTTTCAGCGAAAGAAGCCTAAAATTGAATGCGCCGTAAGCGCCGAGTACGGAAACCGAAACCACGTCTGCGGCGTTGGCAACAGTCTCCTGTCCTTACCCTGCCGTTAAATATGTACCATAGCGGAACTACCAGGACATCGGCGTACGCGAAATGGCGCCGGATCATCTTTGAAGCGAGTTCGCGTTGGTCCGTTTTGTGCGCGTCCGCAGACCATCTATATCTGCTCCCGAACTAGGTACAAATTGTGATGCGCCGCTTTTATTACCAAGCTAAGTTCCAACAAAAGGCATTGCGCGTGGAACATAGCTGCGCGTCGCGCGCAGTGCGCCACCGAAGCTGTATGTGACATAGGCAAGCATTCGACAGCTGTTGACAAAGGGTAAGTTCTGCGGGCGTTGGTTTTGTACATACCCAGTACAAGAGCAATTAAGGTTCGGCAGATGTATACAACAAATAGACGCAGTCCAACTGGAAAAACACCATCTAGAATTCATTGAGTGTTGTCGAGGCTACGACTCTCGACAACCACTCAGGTTGACATTCCTTCGTTTCCTGCAATTCAACAACCTTTAACATACATTCTCGAAAATATAGTCGCGTGGCCTTGCATCAGGCTAACAATAAAACCCTGCCATGGCAACATTGCTACGAGGGCGTATATTTTTGGGATGCACTTCAAAGAACCGTTAGATTTACCTTTATATTCATACGGTACCAGATTTCTTCCAGTTAATGACGAGGCTCGCCGCTGGGTTTTTATATGCTTACGGGCCTCCACTGCCTATGGCGTGCTCACCACGCGCCAACGCACGCTGCTCTCGTGCTTTGAAGGCCAGTTTAAGTTTTCTCACTTCGGATGCGCCATATTATTATTGCGATCGCGTCTGAAATGTTCGTTTTAAAAGCAGAACGCCCTGAAGAGTGTTCGCTATATCTGGACGCTGTTTCGTTGGGTGGCATAGGAAAGCGCACCGAAATTATGGTCGCTTTAACCGGCAGATCGCTGTATCTGGGATCGTTATAAGTAAGTTTGACTATATTTCCTTGTGTATATTGTTGTTTTTGCGGAAACGAGCTCTTGAGACTTGGTCCTTCCCTTTCTTCAATACAAATGATGACGTCAGTAAAGCCATTTTTTTCTTCCTTCTGTGAATTTTGTTGTTGCCGACCATTTTCGGGTGCCGTGCTTCTTTTTAAATAACTGCGTTCAATCGCAGGCGCAACGATATTTGTGATATTTAGCCGAAGTACTGTAGCTGTGCTGCTGTCAAAGGTCGCAGCGCACGAGAAGAAAATGCTGAAGTACGATCTGGTGACAGTGGTACGTTTGTTTAAATGTTTATGTGCTTGTTGTTTATTTCGCTGTTTTGTTCTACGAACGGATAAAACATATTTTATTCCACACAATGACTCACAATCTAAACGCACCTTTTTCTCAGTATATCTATACAGCCTTGTTAATGGCACATTCAAAAACCCTTAGAAGTACTACAGCGGGAACAAACAGCGCTAGACACGGGATGGTGAGGGAACGACAGCGCGCGCCCTAGAGGTACTTCTTGAGGGTCCAGTTGGTAAAGCATATTCAAGAAAAGGAGCCTTTTCTTTCAAGATTCAAAACCCATCGCAAAGCACATGCCTTTTAGTGATTTTCGCCTTGCAGCATGGAGACACATGCATGGCAGTCCTTTTTTTTCGGTACGTTAAGGCTACCGGGCCCGTATTCATGAAAGGCCCTTACCAAAAAAAAAAGGAGACAAAATTTCAGCCAATGCCGGTGCTGGACATATCATTACAGACGCCGACCGACCAATCAAAAAGAGAAAACACTTACGAAATAGAAGTTTTGTGAATTCAGCCCTCGGTCTCTCTGAAGTGTGGCAGCTTTCTCAATCTTTACATTCTTCTTTTTATTTGCAAAATTAGTACATCTAACAGCTTCATTTCACCCTTCAAGTGTTGCGCATTTTGAGTCTTTAGCTTAACCTTCGAGAACAATTTCGTTCTTTATTAGTTTTTTCCCCCTCTCTGCAGCATTTTTTAGTTTGATCAGGATCCTCCGGGATATTGCAGGCTACAATTCTGTGCACTTCTTGTTGAAAGGCTTCGACGTGTCAGTCGGATCACACAAACGAGAACTCGATATTCTGCTCCTGCAACTACGTGTCCATAATCTTACCAGCCCGGGGAATGGATGGAAGGTCAGGCCTCCAGGCTCATCAAGCAGTGAGCTGCAGCCCTTCGTTGGCATTTTTTTAGGAGGAGGGAGGAGCGACGCACAAGGTCAGGCGGCGCCACCATCGCCCCCTGCGTTCAGCGCCAATACGGACGCTCCTGCCTCAGTGGGGTGACAACGATCCCTCCCCCACTGCATACGTGCCTGCTTGTGCGGGAGTGCAGTAGTCCGCATGAGTTCCGCTGCAAATTCTGGCTGGCTTTCAGACCGCCGAAGGTCTGAAGGATCTCTTCATCGGTGCTAACATCGATGAGACCAGCTTCTATACGAGGCATCTCGTGGTATATAATGTGAAATAACTTGTGCCTGTGGACGGTAGCATGGTGACAGGTCGGAGTGCTCTCAAACACAGATCAACGTTTTGTAGAACTTGTCGTTGGGCGAGTTGGTTCGTGCTTCAAAAGGAAAAAAAACGGAGCGCTAAAAAACGACACACAAAGAAGGAGGCTACACACAGGACTGGCGCTCAACTTTCAACTAACGTTTATTGAAGCAACATCGACTTTATGCACACAGCCGCCAAAGATAATCTCTGTCAAGATAGAACCTCTGAAAACAAACCGCCACACTACCCCCTAATCTCCACATCATGCCCACGTGTCCCGGCATATACAAGTGGCAATGCCAGAGAAGGCGAGGGAAATAGCCAGAACCTCGCGCAACCACATTTCACAGTCTCATGTTTTGTAGTGGATAATAAACCATATCACGTACGAACAATCCTGAATGGTCGAAAAAAAGAAAAAACAAGTAAACCACTAAAATTTCTTAAAGAACAAAGGAGCGGCGTCAAAACAAAAGTAAAAACCAAACAATAAAAACAATAACAATGCTTAAACAGCAAAGCGCAGCGTCAAAAAACAAGAAACAAATGAAGTGTGAAAAACAAAATGAGCAACATGACAAACAATGGAAGGAGAGCGGAATGCCTCGCCATAAAGATAAAAGCAATTAAAAACTAAAAGGTCCCTTTTACGACCTTGGTGTTTTTCTAGTATTTTTAGTCTTTAGTTTTTAAATGTCAACTGTATATATATGTTGTTTGAGCCACTGAGAGCCTTGCTATAATATGCTTGCCCAGTACTTTGAGAATAACCAGAAAGGCATAAAAGTGCATACTTGAGCATCGACAATATAAAAACTTCTGTAAGAAGGAAAATGCTATTTAAAAGCTATTTCTCACTCTGCCAAAATGCAGCGCGAGAGAAGTGTCGGTTGCCTCTATCCGCTAGCAAACTACTACAGCTGCACGCAGAAGCGATTCGTAAGTGTTTAACACGCATCTACTTCTTTGTAGATGCAGGAAGGAGTCGCAAGTTAGCGTGTCCACGGTTATTCTGCGTGAAAATGCGACAAAATGTCCCATTCCTGACTAAACACGCACCACAATTCGAAGGCAGTGCCGGCCAGGCGAGCACGCCGCCAGTTTTAGACAAAAGCCGCATTAGTGGCGCCTTGAGGCGGTACCGGAGTTAGACTGCTCCCTTGTGCAAGCGCCGAATGGGCCGGCCGGAGCAACGGCGCGCTTCCGCAGCCTATCGCGGAGGCCACGTTAGTAGTATAGTAAGAGTATTATTATTGAGACATTACGCCCATAACCATCCCCTCACAAGGCATGCAATGAAAGTCAATAACGCTTATTTGGTCGGTAGTGAATGTTGGAAAGGCCACTGCGAAGTCACCGTGAGCGCAAGACCTCATCGGTTTGTCCTAATAATATTTCAGTAAGTATGAGAGAAGAGGTAGGCGGCGGGCGCCTGGAAGCGGTGAGAACAATACTTGCATTTATTTTTACAATAAAACAAAGTCTCAACTGGTCATGGTCAAACGGTACTGCCTCGTATAGGAAGGTTTCAGCAAACACGACCAGAAAGATTAACTCACCACGATGACTTAATTTTGTTATGCAGTGATCGAGTCGAAGGAGTTTCTGCTCGGTGTGAGCCGAGAGCTAGAATACAAGACGAGGGAAAGCTCTTGCGCGTTTTTTTAAGTTCTTCTTTCATTTCTGTTTTATTTTTGTTTTTTGTTTTTTTCGCTAATGGCATTCCTGTAGAAAGGCGGCGGCCCTTTTCTGATTCTAGTATCGACGGTAGACCAAACTTCTCGGACGTGCGAAGTGGGAGCTTAAACAAGCAACAAGAACATGTATCGCGCACGAGATGCGCTGAGTACCGTAATGTTCCCCCTGTACCATGTGGGTGTCATTAACACTTGAGCGGCCTTTTTGAAAACATCGCGAGAGGTTGTAAACAAGAACTTCATGTCGCCTGATAAGAAAGTGCAGAGGCAACGAGCGTGCCAGCTCCCGAGATTCCAGGAACCATTCTAGCTTTTGTTGAGTTGTGAAAATAGACTGGTGAGAGCACTGAGTGGAAGCATGAAGAGCACGCAGTGGCATTTCTACTGCGTTTAGCTGGCAAGATCTGGGCAGGAAATTGTTGTGGTCTTTGGGTCTCTTGCAATATTTTCTGCATTTTTCTTTGCATCTGTATGTGTTAGGGGCTCTCAGAGATGCATGTGTCAGGGAACCCTTGTGGACTAACCGGTCGAAGTTATGGGGAACGTGCTGCAGGTAATGCGAGATTCAGGTGATGTGCTGCCATTGGTGACTTTCTATGTGCGTACAAATATCGCAGTCTTAACTTCGAAGCGAACTTGAATGATTTCAACCTCGTGGAAATTGAATATTTCTAAAAAATTCTCGAATGCAAAGGCTACCTTTTGCTTCTGCAAAAGTTTTCCTCATCATGAGGCAAAAAAAGCAAATTCATTTTACAGCAAATAATGTAAAGAGAAATTGCACATTGTACGACACTTTTGCCCGATAGTACCAAACCAGCAGTCATATGTCATCGTAAAGCAAGAATAGCTGATATGCACATTCGAGCAGTGGTGACGACCGTGCTCATATCGAAATTCCTGCCCACACTGAAAACAGACACACCAGGCTAACTAGACATGCAAGTGCCAATGGGTTTTAGCTTCTTGTCACTGGTGTACTCA
>JABSTT010003243.1:0-33554 GCA_013339685.2 Hyalomma asiaticum
GCACAGCATTGCAGTGTGCATTATGTGAAGAGTCGGTTTGGGTTACAAGCTGTCTCGAAAGTGAAGCACATTTTGTCCCTTAATTTTATGTGCCCTCACACATCACATGATTATAGGTAGCAATATGATTGGCGATGTCTAATCTCTTTACTGGTAGTCATGAAAAGCCGTCTCACAATTTGCTCCAAAGAAGCAGTAAGCAAGTATGCAAGCTTTTTGTTTTTGCATTTTTTAATATTTTAAATAGTAAATCTACCTGTTGAGTCAAATACTAAGCCACTGGAATTGACTGTTTAAAGTTTTCAATATTTGAGTACCACTAGAAGTTAGTCGAGGCTAAACTTAGTAAACTGGCCTCAATAAGAAAAAAACTTTTTCCTTTTTCCTGTGGGGGTTATGCGTTTCATGGACCCTCAAATACATCGCAGACACCGTACGTCAGTCGACCCCCCCACCTGGGAGCCACTGTTCTATCTATCTCATGTGGCTTTTGCTGGGGGTAATGTTTTTTTTCTGTTTTTAGATGTGTTCTCAGATTGTGACGTATGAGCAATCTTTAGCAGTTTATATGTTATCCATGGTGCATGTCATCTGTCCTTGTGGAAGTCATCTTTTTCTCGGATTTTATTTCCTGTGTAACACTACGTCTAGGTGAATGAGACTTCCTTTTGTATGAATGATAACTGCACAAGATATACAAGAACCGTATGCACTGAGGTTTATGTGAAATGCAATCTTCAAATAATGTCCTGTTTCTATGTGATCATCTTCAAAACACCGCGTTTCGTATTTCTTTCTCTGAAGTTGTACTTAATACAAATGTTATATGCCAGTCTGAATGAACTGTGTTTTAAGCTCTCTCTCTTTTATTTTTCTTGTTATATTGCTTGGCTGTTTACAGTTATGGTACAAGCACTAGGATAACTGTGCTGCACATAAGTATGTAAATTTGTCTTTGGATGCACACTTCACTGCGTTTTAAAATACTTTGCATCGTTATCACATCTGTGTTACATAATTACGTGAGGCTGGTTTCTGGATAATGTAGAAAGAGTGAACTATGGGACTTTTATTAATGCTGCTCCAGTACTTGCTGTGTGGAATGTTGTGCCATGCTGTCAGGCTAATGTCAATGTATCCTGTGCGCTTCAATAAATTTATCAATTGAAATGCTCCACTTATTGTGAATTGTGGGACACATGTTGTTGTGGTTCATCCACACGTATGTTGTCCGCTCATGTCCTGGCAGTGGATGTTTGTTGCTTTATTTTCGCATATGTTGTTTGAGTGTCCTGTTTGTGTGGCAACATTTGATGTCTGTTATTTCGTTCTGTGGTTAGGCATAAAGCAGAAGCATTTGACTGTGTTGGCACAGCAGTGAAGCTTTTCTGCGATGAGCCAGATGTTATAAAATGTGTCTTCTTTTTCAGCATTTCTAGCCATATATTGCGATCAACAAATTTTATAGTGATGGTCTTTAAAATAATATAGGGTGTAAATTGGGAAAGGAATCAAGACGGATTCCACAGTGGTAAAAGTGTCGAAATGGCAAAGCTGTCTCTCGACAGGCTGAAGACCTTGCCATCTTTGAGAAATATAGAAATAAATCGACCAGAAATCCACGATTTCCACGAAATCTCTACCATCGAACCCTTCTAGATGTCAATAATGCTTGATCTGGTGTACTATGGACATGACTAAATATACGCTCTAGCAGCGGAATAATGGACACACTGCATTAACAAAATTACATATTGACTGAAAGGAAGTTTCTGGTGCGCAATTGCATAATGTGTTCAATACGTTTTTAACAAACCTGGTTACTAACTTCGCTCAAGGTCATGGTTGCGAGTATATAAACAGTCAAAAACAAGGACTCTTTTTTTTCTGTGTCCAGTTAGGGAAGCCGAAGTAGTAACAGTGACCAGGAATTTCAACAACAGCAGCAGCTGCGACATTGATGACATTCAGATACGGCCAGTGAAACGCTTCCTTCCAACAAAGCTCTTGCCAAGGAAGCAGGATTCCATTTGAGCGAACTTCCGTAGTGCCACAAAATGATGCCCCGTGTTCCGTGGTAGCTATTCCAAGTGCGAGACAGTGAACTGCCTGCCACACTGATGGAAAGTGAAGCTCCATTTACATGGACACAAGGTGAGACATTTGTTTACCGAAATGCTGTTTTTATAGAGGCTTTTTGTGCGTCTCTGTCCTTGCAAAATGATCACTCACACTCTACCAATTGCAGGTGGAGGCTGTGTTTGCGATCTCAGACACCACTGGTTTGCAGTGTGGAAAATTCTAATGGCCATCAGCATCTGCCCTTAAGTATTTTTTATTATCTCTTCCATTATTAAAGCACTGGTGACTGTAGAATATGGTACAGCTGTGATTGTGGCAGGACATTCTATTGATAATGCTTAAATTTCTGTGTGATCAACTTCAGGCAACAGGTGGATCTTCGTGTGGGAGCTGATGGCCAGGCTCACTCTGCCAAACCAAAGCCTTACCGAACGGAACAGGTGAAGAGGTGACGAAAATTTGATTTAATTGTACCCTCTTGCTGCATGGTGCCCCCAAAGTGCTGATCATGGACACAAGAAGGGTGTTTATGCCAGGTATTTCGTACAACAGTGAAACTAACTACTAGGAGACAACAGTGCATTTTATCGGAAACACCCATTGCTTCAAAAATGTGTGTGGTCAAGAGCTCAGTAGCAGTTCTTCGTCAAGTTCCAGGAGGTTCGCTTGTTCTTTGAGTGCAGGTCACCCCAGTACAGTAAAGGATTGTTGCATTTGGCTTTTAACCTATCATGTGCATGCCTTGATTTGCACAACTAGATGGCAATACTTACGATTTCTTTTTCCTTAGCTGTAATGCCTTACCTTGAAATTTTCTCACTAGAAACTGCCCTGTTTGAGTTCTATCCGAAGAGCCTTTGATGCTTTCGGGTTTTTCCAATATTAGCTTTTGTAGGCTCACTACATTGTTTTTCTTTTATCTGTTGTTTTTCGGAACCGCAACATGCTAACTAGGGAAAATTTTTGAGGCCTTTTACATCCATAAAAGTTCTCCAGCCAGCCTTCTTGAAACCTGCTAATCAGTGATGTGGCATATATTGAAAATGATTTGTGCTATGATGTAGATTAGCTGCTAAAAGTGTGCATACTATGCATGATTTTAGGTCGCCTATCCTTTGTAATGCTCATGCACCGCAAACTGTTCTGTTTGTTGCTGTCCTTTTTTTTGTTTCTCTGTTGTTGTGGTTGTTTTCTTTCATTTTAGCTCAAACACTTTAGCATGCATGCATTTTAGTGTTTCTTGGCTTGATGTTTAACTGTTGAAAGGACACCCACAACAGAATTTTACTGTCTGGGTTACCTGCAGGGCCGGTTTTCGTGGACATCTCATCTACAAAGTCTCAACAGTGTATATTCTAGCTCCAACAATAGTTTAAATGAATATTCTAGTTCATGTGCACATTCGAGCGCTATACACTGCACCTCGTGAAATCAACATTACCAAAGGTGACACAAAGGGGACCCCCATCTGCCGCAATGTCACCACGGCAGCTGTGCTCTTAGCAGCGCAGCTAGCAATGATGTAGTCATAGTCACCATTTTCCCATTGCCGTGCTTGTGTTGACAGACTACAAAACCTCCAGGTAACCATTGCCATCCGACCACAATGATGGCGGCAGCAGCGACTGCACGTGTGACTGATGAAAGAATTTAAACACGCGTTCCAAGCCTTGGAGAAATGCGTCACAGTTCTCTCTGCCCACCCCACTGCAAATGCTAGGTGGCGCTGGTTTTACCTGGAGGCTTGTTTTTGGAGTTCTCCCAAACCAAAACTGAAATCCCTCGCTAATGAGTATTTTACAAATAATTATCTGTCACACGCTGGAGCAACTCATTCGCTGTGTTATGAGTGGCAGGCCCACAGCTACAGATTTCAGCAAAATAACATCAGACAGAATTTATTGTGTTAGTCCCTCTAAGTTTGGCGGTTGTCGGAGAGCGCACTTGAGTTTGAAGTTAGTGCACATTCTGTTCGAGGAATTTTTTCATGTGCCTTGGTCTTTTTGCTTTCTTTAAGTACCTACGTGGTACCGTTGCACATTTCTGCTACCTTTACATTACTTGAGGGACACCCACAAAGGTAAGTTCTCACAGTCCTGTACGGGTCCTAACTTGCCACAAAAAATTTGTCTTTTCAGGACTCCACCTGTCGTCCACTCTGTAAATGCTACAGCTGTGAAGAATATGACTGGTTATGAAAATCGTGACTGTGTCAGCAGCAGCCGTGATTTGCTGAAACCCAACGACCACCTTTGTATGAGACAACACGAGCATCTTTGTGTTCTATGTCGTTGACATCCCAGCTGCAAAAAGTTGCCTCCAATGAAGTTTTGTCATTCACCTGCCAGGCTTGCCTTCACTTGGAATTTAATCAAATATCGTTATGGCCATCACTGGTCTTGATGTATTACTTGCTTGTTTGCCTGGAAAGATATATATTGGAGTGAAACCAAGCAGCTGTATTTTTAGGACTGCTTATTTAAAGGGCAGTGGATAAGTCTGAATGGATAAGAGGTGTAACAGAAGCCGTCCTCCCACTTCACATCTGGGAAGTTTAATTAAGTTCAGCATTCTGTTAATATGCACAAAAGGAAATTGTTTGCTTGCAGTGGTGACTGTTTATGCAAATAAGACTCATATAATAGGTATATGGTGTGCACTGTACATTACATTCTGCCAATCACCATAGCTCTTGCTGAATGTCAAGCACAAAGGACTCTTCGTTTGATGGATAGTGTCCTGAACTCTGTGCGATCAGTTTCTTTATTTACTTTGAAATTTGGTGCTTGTTTTTGGCTATCCGTTACAGTGTCGTGCTCACTGCCTTGTTTGACTTTTATGGGGCCCTGCTGTTGCTAATTCGTGCATTTTGTTGATTTGCTGATGTAAGGTGTAGTAGATTGATGCATCACTTCTTCAGGTAATAGCTACGTGTTTGCTACCAGTTAACCTGCTTTACTTTGTCTTGTGCTGGGGCTACTCATTCTAGGTGTAATGGCTATATGTATAGTGGCTGCAAAGATGTATGCTTCTCTCCCAGACGCACGAAGAAAGTGCCGGTGATGGCAGTGTTTTTAGAATAGACACAGTGTCATGCAATGTTTGTTTTCCACATATTCGTTATTGTATTTGTGATATTCTTTTCATTATAATGAGAGAGGACGAGCACATCGGAATCTTGGTGCCCGTTCCTGCTGTCGTAGTTTAACTGCTTTGTTATGGCTGAAAACGGAAAACTGACAGTGCCTATTATTCAACAGACTATATCTGCTTCTTTTCTTTGCAGAGGATGTGGCCTTTTCGGACAGCTGCGATCCGCTGAATGCGACAAGCGTGACTGGAGTGGCAGAGGATGCTGCGAGGATTCACCTCCGCTTGGTGCATGATGGAGAGGAGCCTGTAACCGTTAAGGAAGAGCCGCACGATTCTCCAGCTTCGGCCATTCTGGAGTCCGACAGTGGCCACTACAACTGTACATCGTGTGGCAAACAGTTTTCAAGGTCATCCAGTCTGGCTTATCACATGCGCACCCACACGGGTGAGAGGCCCTTCCTGTGCCATGTCTGCCAGATGTCCTTCTCTGGCAAGTCCTCACTCACACGGCACCTCCGCACCCACACGGGTGAGAGGCCCTATCATTGCAACATCTGCCGTATGAGCTTCAGCGAGTGGAAATCACTGAAGAGCCACTTGCGCACACATACAGGGGAGAGGCCCTTTCAGTGCCACATATGTCAAAAGGCATTCAACCAGAAGCATGTGCTCACGGTCCACCTGCGCACGCACACGGGTGAGAAACCCTTCCGGTGCCACATCTGCCACAAGGACTTCACGCGGCAATCCACACTCAATGGCCACCTTTACCTACACACAGGTGACAAGCCGTACAAGTGCCACTTGTGCCACATGGCATTCTCCTCGAAGAACGTACTCGCTATGCACCTCAAATCACATGGTGGGGCTGTTGAAGCTACTCCACCTTAAAGGGCCCCTCACGAGTTTTGAGCTGAGTACTAGTGTTATGCATACACTGCGTGCTCATGAACATGTCTCCCAAGAGTTCCATCGCTATGCACTGTGGAAGCACTTCAAGTTTCACATGGATGGTTGTCTCTGGTCACTTCCTCTCGTCTCGTGCGCGTCTGCCTCAAACACGGGGACGATAACAACCATGACCGGAAGCATCTACGTCGAGCACTATTGTTTACGTCAGCGTCTGTGCTGTGACACCGCTCATAGGCCTTAGGTCACTGCACCTTGTAAACTGTAGGGAAAATTTGAAGCAGGGGCGTCACGTACACGGGTCATCAGAAGAGCGTCACGTCATCATATGTATCCATTACGTGACCCCTCCACCTTGATGTTGGTAAATGCAGGGAAGGAATTTGGCTTGCAGAGGCTAGACAGGCCAGTTAGCGAGGGTATAGGGGTCGCATACTTGCGATGCACCTGAGGTCACATAGTGGGACTACTGCAACTGTCCCACCATGATGGTGCATAGTTGCAGTAGAACTCTTCGAAGTTAAGAGAGTTTTAGTTGGCGTCTGTTTTCCATTGGAAATGCTGTATGGCTTAACCCTCACAGGAAACGAAGTGGTGCCGATGGTACTAACCTAGGGTTGATTAGGCAAGTGGAAAAATCCCACTGGTTTACGATGTAACTAACCCGTGTTCAATAATTTAAGAACCATACTCAAGCACATATTCTCCCAAGGGGGCCCTCTTCTTGTTAGGGCAGGTGCCTCGTTGAGACAGCAGACTTTATACACTTTCTGATTGTGGCTGTAAATAGCTTCCGCGTGTTGTTTTGCTCTACTTGTTCTGTGTATTCTGTGCTGGTGTAAATGTTTTAGCAGTGGTAGAATCTCCCGAGCACCTTATCATGTCCCAAACCAGATATACCGTTGCATCATAAAAAAGTTCTTGCTAAAACAATGGAAGTTATCTTCGATACAGCTTGAAGATGTTCCCATTCGAGTACTGCATTCCTGCTGAATTGTTTCACATACCATCTAAAACTCTTAACCTAGTGTTCCTCAGTGAGATGGTCTGCCAGTTCTCTCACCAACGCCTAACGTTGTGTGCCATGAATGAGATTGCATGGCACCAAGAGTGTGCACGTGTTGTTTGACTCTGTTTTCGAGTCCAGCACAGAAGGTGCAGCTGCGCGCATTTTTTTTTTTATTTTTTGAGAGAGCACTGAGTGGAATTGTGAAAAGCACACATTGGCCTTTTAACTGTGCTCAACTGGCAAAATCTGACTAGGAAATTCGTTATGCTGATCGATCACTTATAAATTTTTTGTTTCCTGTGCATCTGTGTATGTCAGTGGTTCTCAACAGGGATGTGTTGGGGTACCCTTGTTGGAAGTGCAGGGGTACCCCCTGCAGTGATGGAAGGGTAGGCATTGTTTGACTATTGGGATCTCCTAGGCTCTTGCAAATATCAAATTATCTTGGAAGTGAATTTAATCATGAAAGTCAAGTGCAAATTTAATATTTCCAAAATTCTTTTTATGCGAATGCTATTTGCAAATTGCATATTTGCAAAAATTGTTATCGACCAGAGGTGAGAAAGCAGTTTGATTGGACAGCAATCACTCTAAATAAAAATTACACATATTACTACGCTTTTGCCTGACAGGCCCACACCTCCTGTTATTTAATGTTATCATAAAGCAAGGATAGCTTATCTATACATTCAAGGAGCAGCAATACACACATTCATGTCACAGTTTCTCCAGACACCAAAAACAGTCTCTCACTACACGCACTAGAGACAGTGTGTTTTGGCTTGTTGCCACTGGTGTACTGTGGCCTGTGACTACTTACAGCCCTTTCCCACTCTCATTAAGTTTCACTGCATGACACTGATGTGCTGCGGCAAATCCGGCTTTGTGTTGCATTAGTGTCATGTGAAGCTGGCTTCACTGCTTTGCAGGCTAAGAGACATAGTGCATATTCTGCCTTAATTATACCTGTGCCATACATTTATGAGTACCTGTATAATCGGCGACGTCTGGAGACTTCACTAGCAGTGAATTGAAGCTGTCTGTGATGCTTGGCCCTTGAGAAACAATGGATAAAAAAGTATGCAACCTCTTGTTTTGAGTTTTCAAATATAGCTACCTACAGAATCGAATATACTAAGCTATATGAACTGATAGATTCAACATTTCAAATATTTGTGCACCGCTAGAAATTAGTGGTGGCTGAACTTGGTAAAGTAACCTCAGGAAAAGAAAGAAAAAACTATTTCTTTTTTCGTGGTTGTGTGTTTCATGGACCCAGAAATACTGTGAACAAATCCCCATTTGAGAACCGCTGATGTGCGCATTTTGTGAACGTCAGTAGGTTTTCCACTCGACCTTGATGGTTCTGCTTTAAGACGTGTATTGTTCCGTGTAAGACATGGGCAAAGAAAGGACACGATTGCACACACATAGCACAGACTATCAGCTATTTATGGAGGGAAGTAACAAGTCCCTTAAGGGGGGACGTGGCACTTCCGGACTCGAGTTTTTGCTGGTGAAATATTCATGTTCCTAGAGTCATTCTCCACCTGCTCACAAATTTTCATAGCCATATTTAATAATTACCTTGCTTTAAAGAACCTACACCACACATCAGGCCCATAAGTATAGGGCAAAAAATTGAACGTTTTTCCTCAATTTCTCAAAATGAAAGTATTCATGACCCCCCTGCGTTGGAGGAGCAATATCTTTTGTTCTACAAGGGTTATCATTGTGACTTTTCTTTTACTGGAACGTGTATAGAAGTGGCTTGTCGTAAAGTAAATTTTGTTATAATACTATGCTATGGAACTTTTCTAAATGAAGCTTTTGTTTCAAGTATCAACGAGGACATTCATTGTGTCATGTTCAACAGTCTTTAACTTTGCTTGGAAATGGCATAAAACAATGACTTGTGCTTCTTGACACACTGTTAACATCGTCACTTGATTCTCTGGGCTGTTTTTTATTGTGAGGACTGTGGTTAATTAGCTAATTAGGCCTCACTAAAATTAATTTTCAATGTATTGTCAAAACTATTCCTCACAGATCAAAAATGATTACATTGTTGAAATAGGCACCTAAAGCTGCATTAACTGTGAAGATTTCAGTTAAATACTCCAAATAATAAAAAAATATTTCCAAGGCACAGTGTACCCCCTTAACAACATTGCACATGACAGCAGTGCAAACAGGGAACATGAATCATTGCTGTACACAGTGCACCAATCAGATATGCTAGTTCCTTCGATAACACGAAAAAAAAGATGGGAGGCAGGCTGGCATTGTGCTGTGAGAAGTGCAGTTGTAAACCTATGTTTTACCTGTGCATAGTTTTAGCAAGAAACGGTAATGAAGTGACATGTGCCGTTATCGAGACAGACAGTGACAGAAGTCTTGAAGATAGAAAGATAGGTTTTTTAGCACAGGTTCCATCATGTTATCAAAGAAGGAAACAGCATATCGCAGCAGCCCATCATGTGTACAGTAATGTTTTGTTGTTGTCAGTTTGCATTGCTTTCATGAGCACTGCTGTGACTATGTATAAAAGGGTCCCGTCAATATTACCAAAAGACTCTGACCAGAAGGCTAATCAAAACACTGTTGATAGCTTGTGCGTTGTGTGTGTGGTCCTGTCCTTTCATTGTCCGTGTCTTAGGCGCAACACTCCACATCGTCTTGTGTCATGAAATTCTTCTGATGGCAATGTTTTCCCCTATTTTCGATACACTTTCTCAGATCATATGATATAAGTGATATTTAGTAATGTATATTTCATCCACGCTGCATGTCATATGGTTTATGTAAAAGTCAGCTCTGTAACGGATTTGCTTTCCTGTGCCCCACTGCTTCTTGGTGAGTGAGACTTTTCTTTATGAATGCCGTTTTATGACATCCACGAAATATTCACATCAATATTTTACAACAAGGTCTGTGTGAAATGCAGTGTTCAATTATTATACCTTTCTATAAGATGATATGACTATCTTTAAAACACTGTCTTTTCTGTTTTTCTTTTTTTTTTACCTCTGTATGTGCCTATCAGAAACATCATATAGCAGTCCAAATGAACTGTGCTTCTAGCTTCATATAACATAGCGTTAACATCCCCCCCCCCCCCCCCCCCCCCTTTTTTTTTTGTCGATATAGCTGGAATGTTTACTATTGTGCTAAGAGCTACAGGACAATGTTAGGCCACATTATGCTACAGATAAGTCCTTGCAAATTCCTATTCGCTGACGCACATTACTGTCTTAAAATACTTCACATGCTTACATTAATGTTATTTCACATTTCTGGATTGAATGCAAACTGTGAGCTGTGACTTCATTCTTTAATGCTGCCTCAATGCCCACTGAATGGACTGTAATGATACTGTGAGGCCAGTTTCCTTGTATTGTTGACACTTGTTGTTGTGGTTTGTTTGGCACAAATGTTGACGGCTCACGTATTCATAGTCGATGTTTGTTGCAGTATTTCACATATGTTGTTTGAGCACTCCGTTTCTTTGGTGACGTTTATTGCCTGTCATTTGGTATAGCAATTAGGTCTAAAGCAGAAACACTTGACTATGTTGGCACAGCAGTGATGCTTTCCTGTAAGAAACAAGATATTTTAAAATGTCTTTTCTTCTTCAGCATTTCTAACTATATGTTGCAGGTCGTCATGTCTTGTAATAATGGTCTTGCAAATAGTATAAGGTGTACGTTGAGAAAGAAATCAAACCAATTCTGTGCTGTGAAAACTGCGGAAACGGCAGAGCTGTTCTTTAACATGCATTTCTGATGCACTTCTGCAGGCCTTGCAGAAGTGCATCACAGAAGTTGTTTACACCATTGCAAATGCTACTTGGCACCAGATGCACCTGTAGGCTTGTTGTTTTCGGAGCTCACACAAACCAAAACTGAAATTAGTCAAAAATAAACATTCTATGAATAATTATCTGTCCCATGCTGGAGCAGTTGTTCGGCTGTGTCATGACTAACAGGCCCACAGCTACATATTGCATAAAAAAAAAAAACAGGATAAAATTGTTTGTATCAGTGCCCTTTTAAAGCCGGCAATTGTCGGAGAATACACTTTAGTTCGAAGTGAACGCGCATCCTACCCAGTTCATTTTTAAAGCGAGAACTTTACTGGCTGATTCAATAGAGTTTTGCCGTGTATCTCTGCTTGGCCATGAAGCGATGAACAGATATGGCTTGACTAGACGCTCTGCCGCCGTGTGTATGTGTGCATGTGTGTGTGCATGTGTGGTGTGTGTGTGCACGCTGAATCGCTGCTGCTGACTACCACCACTTTGCAAGCCATATCCACGTGACTCACCGTACTCTTCAAGCTCCCTGTGTCACGTCGCTTAGTCGGTTAGCGCTTCCGTTGTTTCTGCTCAGCTGTTGCGACACGGTCGTGCGATAGAAGGAGCGATTGAGGATGCTGGTCCGACTGCGTTGAAGTTCTGTGCACACTCGCAGCAGCAAAAACAGCAAGCTGCGTCAGGCCACCCTGCGAATGTAACAGACCTGGTGTAATAGACCTGGTGTTTCAGACACAATTGATGGGCATGACTTACTCTGTGGTCAAGATTGAAACGGTGGCAAACTACTCCACTGACCATAGAATAGTATATGCTGCCACATATCCTAACCATGAATAAACCATGCAAACAGTGCACGACATGTGCTTGTCTATATGAGCCCTACTAGGCTTATCAACACAGCACAACAAGCTTTCGCTTGCGCAACTGGCCCTACCTGAGCTAAGCCGCAGCCATTTCCTTCTTCTGTCATGGCCTGTTTGCTTTTTTAAGTATCTGCATGGTACTATCGCACGTTGCTGCTCTGTTTACGTTACTTGAAGGGAAACCACAAGGGAAAGTTGTCGTAGTGCTTTATGGGTTCTAAGTTGTCATCAACGATTTGTCTTTCCAGGTCTTTGCCTCTTGTCCGCTCTGTGGATGTTACAGCTGTGGACAATACTACTGGTTATGAAGAACATGGCTGTGGCAGCAGCTGCTGTGATTGGCTGACTGCTAGTGAACACCTTTGTAATAGGCAATGTTGGCATATTAGTGTTCTAGCTCATCACCATCCCAGCTGTAAAAGTGGCCCTTGATTTTGTGACAATGACTGAACATGCTTGTGTTGTTTTCATTAGTCTTTTAGTGTGTGGATTCTTATGTACACTGTGATTGAGATGACACCACATTCTTTTCTTTGAGGATAGCGTCAGCCCTCTTGAATAATAATGATATTAATAATAATAATGACCAGCTTGTTTACACCCACTGCAAGGCGAGGGCCTCTCCAGTGCTTCCCCAGTTAACCTTGTTTTGTGCCTACCACGGCCACCTTATCAATGTAAACATTCTAATCTAATCATCTCAGTCAACTTTCTGCCTCTTCCTGCCATGCTTGCCTTTCCTTGGAATTCATTGTCTTATAGTTAATGTGCATCAGTTGCTTTACTCTGGTGCTTCTTTTCTTGGCGATATAGATTTGAGTGAAGCCAAGCAACTGTATTTCTAGGACTTGCTCTAAAGAGATATAGGTGAGTCTGGATGGACCAGAGGTGCAGCAAAAGCAGTCTTGCTTTCATTAGTGAATTAAGCTCAGTATTCTCTGAACATGCACCAAAAAAAGATATTTGGTTGCTGGTAGTGGTGATTATTCATGCAAATAAGGCATATACAAAAGAGTATGTAGTTTGCGCTGTGTATTACATTATGCCAGTCATCATGGCAGTGCTTCATGCCAAGATCAAAGCACTTTTCTTTTTTATACATTGTGTCCTGCACTCTGTGTGCTGCTGGTTTCCCTGCACTCTGTGCAGGCTCACTGACTTATTTAACTTTTGTAAGGAAGTACTGTTGCTAATTCCTGCATTTTGTTGATTTGCCGACGTAAGGTGCAGTAGATTGATGCATCGATTTCTTTTTTTTTTCAGGTAATAGCTTCGTGTTTGCTACTGGCCAACCTGCTTTACTTTCTCTTGTGTTTGGGTTACTTGTTTTAGATTCAGTGGCTGTGCACACAGTGGCTGGAAAGATGTATACGTCTCTCTCAGATGCTGGAAGAAAGTACTGGTGATGATAGTGTTCTTAGAGTAGACAGTGTCATGTAATGTTTGTTTTGCACATATTTGTTGTTGTACTTGTGATGATGTCCTCATTGTAATGAGAGTGGACCAGCACGTCGGATGCTTATTGCTCTTTCCTGCTGTTGTAATTTTGCTGCTTTGTTAATGGCTGTGAAAAACAGAAAAGTGGCAGTGCCTATTGTTCAACAGACTATATCTGCTTCTTGTCTTTGCAGAGGATGTGGCATTCTCGGACAGCTGCGATCCGCTGAATGTGACAAGGGTGACGGGAGTTACAGGAGATGCTTCAGGGAAACACCTCTGCTTGGTCAGTGATGGAGAGGAGCCTGTAACCGTTAAGGAAGAGCCACAAGATTCACCAACTTCGGCCATGCTGGAGTCCGACAGTGGCCGCTACAACTGTACATCATGTGGCAGGGAGTTTGCTAAGCAATCTAATCTGCTTCGTCACATGCACACTCACACGGGTGAGAGACCCTTCCAATGTCATGTCTGCCAGATGGCCTTCATTGACAAGTTCAAACTCACAAGGCACATCCGCACCCACACTGGTGAGAGACCATTCCAGTGCCATGTCTGCCAGATGGCCTTCACTAACAAGTTCACACTCACGAGGCACATGCTGACCCACACTGGTGAAAAGCCATTTAACTGCCACGTCTGCAATATGGGCTTCACCCAGAAGAAGTCACTGAACATCCACTTGCGCACACACACGGGTGAGAGACCCTTCCAATGCCATGTCTGCCAGATGGCCTTCGCTACCAAGTTCACACTCACGAGGCACATGCACATCCACACAGGTGAATAGCCATTTAAGTCCCACGTCTGCCATATGGGCTTGACCAGAAGAAATCACTGAAGAGGCACCACTTGCGCACACACACGGGTGAGAGACCCTTCCAATGCCATGTCTGCCAGATGGCCTTCGCTACCAAGTTCACACTCACGAGGCACATGCACATCCAATCTAATCATCTCAGTCAACTTTCTGCCTCTTCCTGCCATGCTTGCCTTCCCTTGGAATTCATTGGCTTATAGTTAATGTGCATCAGTTGCCTTAATCTGGTGCTTCTTTTCTTGGCGATATAGATTTGAGTGAAGCCAAGCAACTGTATTTCTAGGATTTTCTGTAAAGAGTAATAGGTGAGTCTGGATGGACAAGAGGTGCAGCAAAAGCAGTCCTGCTTTCATTAGTGAATTAAGCTCAGTATTCTCTGAACATGCACCAAAAAAAGATATTTGGTTGCTGGTAGTGGTGATTATTCATGCAAATAAGGCATATACAAAAGAGTATGTAGTTTGCGCTGTGTATTACATTATGCCAGTCATCATGGCAGTGCTTCATGCCAAGATCAAAGCACTTTTCTTTTTTATACATTGTGTCCTGCACTCTGTGTGCTGCTAGTTTCCCTGCACTCTGTGCAGGGAAACTGTGCAGGGTACTGTTGCTAATTCCTGCATTTTGTTGATTTGCCGACGTAAGGTGCAGTAGATTGATGCATCGATTTCTCTTTTTTTTTTCAGGTAATAGCTTCGTGTTTGCTACTGGCCAACCTGCTTTACTTTCTCTTGTGTTTGGGTTACTTGTTTTAGATGCAGTGGCTGTGCACACAGTGGCTGGAAAGATGTGTACGTCTCTCTCAGATGCTGGAAGAAAGTACTAGTGATGATAGTGTTCTTAGAGTAGACAGTGTCATGTAATGTTTGTTTTGCACATATTTGTTGTTGTACTTGTGATGATGTCCTCATTGTAATGAGAGTGGACCAGCACGTCGGATGCTTATTGCTCTTTCCTGCTGTTGTAATTTTGCTGCTTTGTTAATGGCTGTGAAAAACAGAAAAGTGGCAGTGCCTATTGTTCAACAGACTATATCTGCTTCTTGTCTTTGCAGAGGATGTGGCATTCTCGGACAGCTGCGATCCGCTGAATGTGACAAGGGTGACGGGAGTTACAGGAGATGCTTCAGGGAAACACCTCTGCTTGGTCAGTGATGGAGAGGAGCCTGTAACCGTTAAGGAAGAGCCACAAGATTCACCAACTTCGGCCATGCTGGAGTCCGACAGTGGCCGCTACAACTGTACATCATGTGGCAGGGAGTTTGCTAAGCAATCTAATCTGCTTCGTCACATGCACACTCACACGGGTGAGAGACCCTTCCAATGTCATGTCTGCCAGATGGCCTTCATTGACAAGTTCAAACTCACAAGGCACATCCGCACCCACACTGGTGAGAGACCCTTCCAGTGCCATGTCTGCCAGATGGCCTTCACTAACAAGTTCACACTCACGAGGCACATGCTGACCCACACTGGTGAAAAGCCATTTAACTGCCACGTCTGCAATATGGGCTTCACCCAGAAGAAGTCACTGAACATCCACTTGCGCACACACACGGGTGAGAGACCCTTCCAATGCCATGTCTGCCAGATGGCCTTCGCTACCAAGTTCACACTCACGAGGCACATGCACATCCACACAGGTGAATAGCCATTTAAGTCCCACGTCTGCCATATGGGCTTCAACCAGAAGAAATCACTGAAGAGGCACCACTTGCGCACACACACGGGTGAGAGACCCTTCCAGTGCCATGTCTGCCAGATGGCCTTCACTAACAAGTTCACACTCACGAGGCACATGCACATCCACACAGGTGAATAGCCATTTAAGTCCCACGTCTGCCATATGGCTTGACCAGAAGAAATCACTGAAGAGGCACCACTTGCGCACACACACGGGTGAGAGACCCTTCCAATGCCATGTCTGCCAGATGGCCTTCGCTACCAAGTTCACACTCACGAGGCACATGCACATCCACACAGGTGAATAGCCATTAAGTCCCACGTCTGCCATATGGGCTTGACCAGAAGAAATCACTGAAGAGGCACCACTTGCGCACACACACGGGTGAGAGACCCTTCCAATGCCATGTCTGCCAGATGGCCTTCGCTACCAAGTTCACACTCACGAGGCACATGCACATCCACACAGGTGAATAGCCATTTAAGTCCCACGTCTGCCATATGGGCTTGACCAGAAGAATCACTGAAGAGGCACCACTTGCGCACACACACGGGTGAGAGACCCTTCCAATGCCATGTCTGCCAGATGGCCTTCGCTACCAAGTTCACACTCACGAGGCACATGCACATCCACACAGGTGAATAGCCATTTAAGTCGCACGTCTGCCATATGGGCTTGACCAGAAGAAATCACTGAAGAGGCACCAGTTGCGCACACACACGGGTGAGAGACCCTTCCAATGCCACGTCTGCCAGATGGCCTTCGCTACCAAGTTCACACTCACGAGGCACATGCACATCCACACAGGTGAATAGCCATTTAAGTCCCACGTCTGCCATATGGGCTTGACCAGAAGAAATCACTGAAGAGGCACCACTTGCGCACACACACGGGTGAGAGACCCTTCCAATGCCATGTCTGCCAGATGGCCTTCGCTACCAAGTTCACACTCACGAGGCACATGCACATCCACACAGGTGAATAGCCATTTAAGTCCCACGTCTGCCATATGGGCTTGACCAGAAGAAATCACTGAAGAGGCACCACTTGCGCACACACACGGGGAGAGACCCTTCCAATGCCACGTCTGCCAGATGGCCTTCGCTACCAAGTTCACACTCACGAGGCACATGCACATCCACACAGGTGAATAGCCATTTAAGTCCCACGTCTGCCATATGGCTTGACCAGAAGAAATCACTGAAGAGGCACCACTTGCGCACACACACGGGTGAGAGACCCTTCCAATGCCATGTCTGCCAGATGGCCTTCGCTACCAAGTTCACACTCACGAGGCACATGCACATCCACACAGGTGAATAGCCATTAAGTCCCACGTCTGCCATATGGGCTTGACCAGAAGAAATCACTGAAGAGGCACCACTTGCGCACACACACGGGTGAGAGACCCTTCCAATGCCATGTCTGCCAGATGGCCTTCGCTACCAAGTTCACACTCACGAGGCACATGCACATCCACACAGGTGAATAGCCATTTAAGTCCCACGTCTGCCATATGGGCTTGACCAGAAGAATCACTGAAGAGGCACCACTTGCGCACACACACGGGTGAGAGACCCTTCCAATGCCATGTCTGCCAGATGGCCTTCGCTACCAAGTTCACACTCACGAGGCACATGCACATCCACACAGGTGAATAGCCATTTAAGTCCCACGTCTGCCATATGGGCTTGACCAGAAGAAATCACTGAAGAGGCACCAGTTGCGCACACACACGGGTGAGAGACCCTTCCAATGCCACGTCTGCCAGATGGCCTTCGCTACCAAGTTCACACTCACGAGGCACATGCACATCCACACAGGTGAAATAGCCATTTAAGTCCCACGTCTGCCATATGGGCTTGACCAGAAGAAATCACTGAAGAGGCACCACTTGCGCACACACACGGGTGAGAACCCGTCCAATGCCATGTCTTGCCAGATGGCCTTCGCTACCAAGTTCAAACTCACGAGGCACATGCACATCCACACAGGTGAATAGCCATTTAAGTCCCATGTCTGCCATATGGGCTTGACCAGAAGAAATCACTGAAGAGGCACCACTTGCGCACACACACGGGTGAGAGACCCTTCCAATGCCATGTCTGCCACAAGCGCTTCACGCAGCAGGCTACACTCCGTGACCACCCTCACGTACACACAGGTGACAAGCCGTACAAGTGCCACTTGTGCAACATGGCATTCTCCTGGAGGAAAGTACTCGCTGTGCACCTCAAACCACATGGCGAGGCAACTGAAGCTCCTCCGCCTTAAAGGGCCCCTCCCCAGGTTTGACCATTCTGAGCTGACTAGCGCGATGCATACGCTGCATGCTCCTGCACGTGTGTCCCAACTGTTCCATGGCTATGCGCTGTGGAAGCAGCTCAAGCTTCAAATCAAAGGTAGTCTCTGGTCACTTCCTCTCGTCTCGTGCGTGTCTGCCTCAAACACGGAGGACGCTGACAACCGTGACCGGAAGCAGCTACATTGAGCACCATTGTTTACGTACGTCACCGCCAGTGCTATGACATCGCTCTTAGGCCTTAGGTCTTAGGTCACTGCGCCATGTAAACTCTAGCGAAAAACCAGAAGCAGGGGCATCACGTACACGGCTCATCAGGAGAGCATGACATTGTCATATGTATTCATTCTGCGACCCCTCTGCCTTGGTGTCGGTAAATGCAAGGAAGGAATTTGGCTTGCAGAGGCTAGACAGGCCAATTAGCAAGGGTATGGAGCTTGCCTCCTCGCAGCTTTCTTTTCTTCTTGTGAAGAAAAAAAATTTTTACTTTTTCTTTTCTTCTTTCTATCTTCTGAAAGATATCTTTTTCTTCGTGTGCAATGAATGAATTCAAGAAATTCTTTTGGTGGAACCCTCTTTACCTTGCATGGAACAGCCCCTGCTGTATAACTAAAATTTGCTGTGACCTGGTGAGTGGCCCTTTTAATGGCACATTGACACAGCAGAACCCGCTAAGTCACAGAAGATTTAGTTGGTGTGTATCTCTTGGAATTTCTAAACTAGGAGAGAAGCTCAGGGTAAGATGGATGCTTGAATCGATGAACAAATTGCAAAATACGATTTAGAACAGGGAATCTCGCAGGAGCCAACGTATCTACAAGTGGACTTGTCTTCGCCAGGGCGGCAACTGGCAGTTGCTGCCCTGACGAAGACAAGTCCACTTGCCGATACGATGGCTCCTGTGACATTCCCTGTTCTAAATCGTATTTTGCAATTTGTTCGTCGATTGTTGCAATTTCTGTATTGCTTGAATAACCAGTGTTGAATGAAATGGTGCTGATACTACTAACCTTGGTTCATGAAGCATACAGATAAACTTACATTCGGTTGCAATGTAACTAACTGGTGTTCAATAATTGAAGGGCGATACACTAGCACATGTTCTCACAAGGGGGCCTCTTCTTGTCAGGGCAAGTGCCTTGTGAGGGACAGCAAGCGTTAGTAATTTCGCACCTCCTGATGCACGCTTCAGTCACATCCACATAGATATCGTTGTCCCTTTACCTCCTGCGCAAGGGCTTCGGTACATATTGACGTGCATCGACCGTTTTACTCGTTGGCCAGAAGCTGCACCGCTTACGAACATTACGGCTGAAATAGTCGCCCAAGCTATTGTCCAGCTTTGGGTCAGCCGATATGGCGTGCCATCTACTATAACAACCGACCGTCGTCGTCAGTTTGAGTCTACACTTTTCCGCAGCATCTCGAGAACACTTGGTATCACACACATTAAGACAACTGCCTACCATCCGGCGTCTAACGGAATGGTAGAACATCTTCATCGACAGATCAAGGCCTCCCTAATGTGTTCCGACAAGAGCGTGCCGTGGACGGAACGACTTCCTCTTGTCCTTCTCGGTCTCCGGACTGCACTGAAGAGCGACATGCAGTGCTCTACGGCAGAACTTGTTTTCGGCACAACACTCCGCGTTCCCGGTGAGTTCTTCGGAACAAGGTCATCGCCTGTGCAAATTGACCTCGCCAACTATGCAAGTCGGCTTCGGGCAACGATGGACGCCATTGTTCCGCCACCTGTTCGCTCCGCCCGTCAGAACACGTTTGTCAGTCCGCACCTCAGTGACTGCACACACGTCTTCATACGCCACAACGCAGTACGTGCTCCACTACAACCACCATACGGCGGTCCATTCAAAGTGCTAAGCCGTGCACCCAAGTACTTTACTGTGCTGATCTATGGGCATGAAGACACTGTGTCCATTGACCGTCTTAAACCAGCTCATTTGGACAGTCAGTTGGAAGATGCACCCACTACAACAAACACCGTCGAACAAGTGCATTGCCATCCTAGGGTGCGTTTTAGTACAAATACGACCACCATTCATTCCCTTTGGCACCGCTCAGCACCCTCACGGCTCCCTCACTAGGGGGAGGGCCCTGTAGCGTCTACTTCTTTCGGCGTCGGCTCAAGGAAGAGAAGATGATGACGACGAAGTGGACGCTCGCGCGAGAAGTGCCGTTCTGTCGATCGCCATGTTTTAACCAGTGCGGACGTTGTAAATATCTGAAAATATATTACTATGTAGCATGACTGAGTATGTCATTCCGTTTCCTACAGTAACATCTCTGTGTGACTGTTGTGAATAACTTCAAGCTTCCATGTGTTGTTTTGCTCTACTTGTTCAGTGTGTTAATTGCTCATGTAATTGTTTGAGCGGTGATAGGATCTCTCAAGCACTTTATCTGTCCCAAACAAGAAACATTAAATGATAAGAAAATTTATACTAAAACAAAGGAAGTTATCTTCGATGCACGTTGATATTGCTCTCGTGTTAGTACTGCACCAAAACGCTCCTGCTGAATCGTTTCAGATACCATCTAAAACTCCTAACCTTACGTTTATCAGTGAAACCCTCTGCCAGTTCTTATGTCATTACAGCTTAATTATGTAGTGCCAAGAATTGGCTTGTTTGACGCTGCTGGTGGGCACGTAGATGTCGTGAGACTAGTTCTGAATTTTCCGCTGGAAGTGTGGCTGCAAGTTGTTTATTCATTGTTGAGGGGCTGCGCACTTAGGATGAGGAGGAGACCATGACCGTAGAGATTCCTGTAACCGTTCTAGCTTTTGTCGAGTTGTGAAAATAGACTGGTGAGAGCACTGAGTGGAAGCTTGAAGAGCACGCAGTGGCATTTATGTTGTGTTTAGCTTTCAAGATCTGGGCAAGAAATTGTTCTGGTTATTGGGTCTCCTGCAATATTTTTTTTTTTTTCATTGCATCAGTATATGTTAGGGGTTCTCAGAGATGCATGTGTCAGGGAACACTTGTGGACCAACCGGTGGAAGTTATGGGGGACATGCTTCAGTAATGGGAGATTCAGGTGGTGTTCTGCCTTTGGTAACTTTCTAGGTGTGTGGAACGATGAACAAATTGCAAAATATGATTTAGGATAGGGAATTGTCAGGAGCCAACGTTTCGACAAGCAGACTTGTCTTCGTCAGGGCGGCAACTGCAAAGGCATACATAAACGAACTCTGGAGAAGGCAGGTGCCGCCCTGACGAAGACAAGTCCACTTGTTGAAACGTTGGCTCCTGTGACATTCCCTGTTCTAAATCGTATTTTGCGATTTGTTCATCGATTCAAGCATCCATCTTCCCCTGAGCTTCTCTTTTAGGTGTGTGGAAATATTGCAATCTTAACTCTGAAGTGAACTTGAATGATTTGAACCTCGTGGAAATTAACTGTTTCTAAAGAATTCTTGAATACGAAGGCTACCTTTTGCTTTTGCAAAAGTTTTCCTCATCCAGAGGCAATAAAGGAAATTCATTTTGCAGCAAATAATGTAAAGAGAAAGTGCACATTGTACGACACTTTTTCCCGATAGTATCAAACCAGCAGTCATATGTTATCATAAAGGTAGAATAGCTGAGCTGTACATTCGAGGAGTGGTATCAAAATTCCTGCCCACACTGAAAACAGACACACTAGACTCACTACACATGCAAGTGCCAATAGGTTTTAGCTTGTTATCACTGGTGTACTCTGGCTTGTGACAGCTTGCGGCCTATTCAGTATTTTAGTACACTTCAGCGTATGAGAACAATGTGTCATGGTAAAGCTGATTTTGTCACATTACATGAGTGCCATGTGGTGAAGTTCGCTTCCCTGTGGCACAGCATTGCAGTGTGCATTATGTGAAGAGTCGGTTTGGGTTACAAGCTGTCTTGAAAGTGAAGCACATTTTGTCCCTTAATTCTATGTGCCCACACACACCACCTGATTATAAGTAGCAATATGATCACCGATGTCTAAGCACTTTACTGGGAGTCATGAAAAGCTGTCTCACAATTTGCCCCAAAGAAGGAATAAGGAAGTACACAAACTTTTAGTTCTTGCATTTTTAATATTTAAATAGTAAATCTACCTGTTGAATCAAATACTGAGCCATTGGAATTGAGTGTTTCAAGTTTTCCATATTTTGTACCACTAGAAGTTAGTTGAGGCTAAACTTGGTAAACTGGCCTGAGTAAGAAAAAAAAAAATACTTTTCCTTTTTTTCTGTGGGGTTATGCGGTTCATGGACCCCCAAATATGACGTCGCAAACCCCGTATGTCAGTGGACCCCCCCACCTGGGAGCCACCGGTCTGTCTATCTCGTGTGGCTTTTGCTGGTTTTAAATTTTTTTTTCTGTTTTTACATGTCTTCTCAGATTGTGATGTATGAGCGATTTTTATAGTGTATATTTTATCGATTGTTGCATGTCATCTTTCCTTCTGGAAGTCATCTTTTTCTCGGATTTTCTTTTCCGTGCAACACTACTTCTAGGTGAGTGAGGCTCCCTTTTGTATGAATGATCACTGCACAAGATGTACAAGAACCGTATGCACTGAGGTTTATGTGAAATGCAATCTTCAAATAATGTCCTGTTTCTATGTCATCATCTTTAAAACACTGTGTTTCGTATTTCTTTCTCTCAAGTTGTACATAATATAAATGTTATATGCCAGTCTGAATGAACTGTGTTTTAAGCTCTGTTTTTTTTTCTTGTTATATTGCTTGGCTGTTTACAGTTAAGGTAAAAGCCCTAGGATAACTGTATTGCACATCAGTATGTAAATTTGTCCTTGGATGCGCGCTTTACTGCGTTTTAAAATATTTTGCATGGTTATCACATTTGTGTTACATAATTACGTGAGGCTGGTTTCTGGATAATGTAGAAAGAGTGAACTATGGGACTTTTTTATTAATGCTGCTCCAGTACTTGCTGTGTGGAATGTTGTGCCATGCTGTCAGGCTAATGTTAATGTGTCCTGTGTGTTTCAATAAATTTATCAATTGAAATGCTCCACTTATTGTGAATTGTGGACACATGTTACTGTGGTTCATCCACACGTATGTTGTCCGCTCATGTCCTGGCATTGGATGTTTGTTGCTTTATTTTCGCATATGTTGTTTGAGTGTTCTGTTTGTGTGGCAACATTTGATGCCTGTCATTTCGTATTGTGAGTAGATCTAATGCAGAAGTATTTTACTGTGTTGGCACAGCAGTGAAGCTTTTCTGCGACGAACCAGATGTTATGAAAAGTGTCTTCTTTTTCAGCAGTTCTAGCAGTATGTTGCTATCAACAAATTTTATAGTAATGGTCTTGTAAATAATATAGGGTGAAAATTGGGAAAGAAATCAAGACAATTCCACAATGGTAAAACTGTCGAAATGGCAAAGCTGTCTCTCGACAGGCCGAAGATATTGCCATCCTAAGAAATATAGAAATAAATTGACCAGAAAACTACGATTTCCACGAAATCTCTAGCTGACACAAGCTAGAGATGACACTAGCTATTTCGTACAACAGTGAAACTTGTGATCAGGAGACAACAGTGCGTTTTGTCGGAAACGCCCACTGCCTCTAAAATGTGTGTGGTCGAGAGCTCAGTAGCAGTTCTTCGTCAAGTTCCAGAAGGTTCACTTGTTCTTTGAGTGCAGGTCAGCCCAGTACAGTAAAGGATTGTTGCATTTGGCTTTTAACCTATCATGTGCATGCCTTGATTTGCACAACTAGATGGCAATACTTACGATTTCTTTTTCCTTAGCTGTAATGCCTTACCTTGAAATTTTCTCACTAGAAACTGGCCTGTTTGAGTTCTATCTGAAGAGCCTTTGATGCTTTCGGATTTTGCCAATATTAGCTTTTGTAGGCTCACTACATTGTTTATTTTTTTTATCTGTTGTTTTTCGGAACCGCAACATGCTAACTAGGGAAAATTTTTGAGGCCTTTTACATCCATAAAAGTTCTCCAGCCAGCCTTCTGGAAACCTGTTAATCAGTGGCGTGGCATACATTGAAAATGATTTGTGCTATGATGTAGATTAGCTGCTAAAAGTGTGCATGCTATGCATGATTTTTTTGGTCGCCTATCCTTTGTAATGCTCATGTACCGTGAACTGTTTTGTTTATTGCTGTCCTTTTTTTTGTTTCTCAGTTGTTGTGGTTGTTTTCTTTCATTTTAGCTCAAACACTTTAACATGCATGCATTTTAGTGTTTCTTGGCTTGATGTTTAACTGTTTAAAGGACACCCACAACAGAATTTTACTGCCTGGGTTACCTGCAGGGCCGGTTTTCATGGACATATACATCTCATCTACAAATCTCAACAGTGAATATACTAGCTCAGAAGGTACTAGCTCAGAAGGTGAATATACTAGCTCAGATACACCCCCATCTGCCGCAGCTCCGAGGGGCGCAGCTAGCAACGATGTAGTCATAGCCACCATTTTCCCATTGCCGTGCTTGTGTTGACAGACTACAAAACCTCCAGGTAATCATTGCCATCCGATCACAATGATGGCAGCGGCGACGACTGCGTGCAAAACGTGCGACTAATGGCAAATTTGCAAGCACGCGTTGCAAGCCTTGGAGAATAGCATCACAGTTCTCTCTGCTCACGTGATTGAACTTGTTTACCCCACTGCAAATGCTAGGTGGTGCTTGTTTTACTTGGAGGCTTGTTTTTGGAGGTCTCCCCAACCAAACTGAAATCCGTTGCTAACAAGCATTCTGGAAGTAATTATCTTTCACACGCTAGCGCAACTGATCAGCTGTGTTATGAGTAGCAGGCCCACAGCGACAGATTTCAGCAAAATAACATGAGATGGAGTTTTTTGTGTCAGTGCCCCTTTAAGTTTTGCGGTTGTCAGAGAGTGCGCTTGAGTTTGAAGTGAGTTCACATTCTGTTTGAGGAATTTTTTCATGTGCCTTGGTCTTTTTGCTTTTTTAAGTACCCACATGGTACCATTGATTACCTAAGGGACAACCACAAAGGTAGCTTCTCACAGTGCTGTACGGGTTCTAACTTGCCACCAAAAATTTGTCTTTTCAGGACTCCACCTGTCGTCCACTCTGTAAATGCTACAGCTGTGAAGAATATGACTGGTTATGAAAATCGTGACTGTGTCAGCAGCAGCCGTGATTTGCTGAAACCCAACGACCACCTTTGTATGAGACAACACGAGCATCTTTGTGTTCTATGTCGTTGATATCCCAGCTGCAAAAAGTTGCCTCCAATGAAGTTTTGTCATTCACCTGCCAGGCTTGCCTTCAGTTGGAATTTAATCAAATATCGTTATGGCCATCACTGGTCTTGATGTATTACTTGCTTGTTTGCCTGGAAAGATATATATTGGAGTGAAACCAAGCAGCTGTATTTTTAGGACTGCTTATTTAAAGGGCAGTGGATAAGTCTGAATGGATAAGAGGTGTAACAGAAGCCGTCGTCCCACTTCACATCTGGAAAGTTTAATTAAGTTCAGTATTCTGCTAATATGCACAAAGGGAAATTGTTTGCTGGCAGTGGTGATTGTTCATGCAAATAAGACTCATATAATAGGTATATGGTGTGCACTGTACATTACATTCTGCCAATCACCATAGCTCTTGCTGAATGTCAAGCACAAAGGACTCTTCGTTTGATGGATAGTGTCCTGAACTCTGTGCGGTCAGTTTCTTTATTTACTTTAAAATTTGGTGCTTGTTTGTGGCTGTCCGTTACAGTGTCGTGCTCACTGCCTTGTTTGACTTTTATGGGGCGCTGCTGTTGCTAATTCGTGCATTTTGTTCATTTGCTGATGTAAGGTGTAGTAGATTGATGCATCACTTCTGCAGGTAATAGCTACGTGTTTGCTACCTGTTAACCTGCTTTACTTTGTCTTGTGGCTGGGGCTACTCATTCTAGGTGTAATGGCTATATGTATAGTGGCTGCAAGATGTATGCTTCTCTCCCAGATGCACGAAGAAAGTGCCGGTGATGACAGTGTTTTTAGAATAGACACAGTGTCATGCATTGTTTGTTTTCCACATATTCGTTATTGTATTTGTGATATTCTTTTCATTATAATGAAAGAGGACGAGCACATCGGAATCTTGGTGCCCGTTCCTGCTGTCGTAGTTTAACTGCTTTGTTATGGCTGTAAAACGGAAAACTGACAGTGCCTATTATTCAACAGACAATATCTGCTTCTTTTCTTTGCAGAGGATGTGGCCTTTTCGGACAGCTGCGATCCGCTGAATGCGACAAGCGTGACTGGAGTGGCAGAGGATGCTGCGAGGATTCACCTCCGCTTGGTGCATGATGGAGAGGAGCCTGTAACCGTTAAGGAAGAGCCACACGATTCTCCAGCTTCGACCAGTCTGGAGTCCGACAGTGGCCGCTACAACTGTACATCGTGTGGCAAACAGTTTTCATGGTCATCCAGTCTGGCTTATCACATGCGCACCCACACGGGTGAGAGGCCCTTCCTGTGCCATGTCTGCCAGATGTCCTTCTCTGGCAAGTCCTCACTCACACGGCACCTCCGCACCCACACGGGTGAGAGGCCCTATCATTGCAACATCTGCCGTATGAGCTTCAGCGAGTGGAAATCACTGAAGAGCCACTTGCGCACACATACAGGGGAGAGGCCCTTTCAGTGCCACATATGTCAAAAGGCATTCAACCAGAAGCATGTGCTCACGGTCCACATGCGCACGCACACGGGTGAGAAACCCTTCCGGTGCCACATCTGCCACAAGGACTTCACGCGGCAATCCACACTCAATGGCCACCTTTACCTACACACAGGTGACAAGCCGTACAAGTGCCACTTGTGCCACATGGCATTCTCCTCGAAGAACGTACTCGCTATGCACCTCAAATCACATGGTGGAACTGTTGAAGCTACTCCACCTTAAAGGGCCCCTCACGAGTTTTGAGCTGAGTACTAGTGTTATGCATACACTGCGTGCTCATGAACATGTCTCCCAAGAGTTCCATCGCTATGCACTGTGGAAGCACTTCAAGTTTCACATGGAAGGTTGTCTCTGGTCACTTCCTCTCGTCTCCTGCGCGTCTGCCTCAAACACGGGGACGATATCAACCATGACCGGAAGCATCTGCGTCGAGCACTATTGTTTACGTCAGCGTCTGTGCCGTGACACCGCTCATAGGCCTTAGGTCACTGCACCTTGTAAACTGTAGGGAAAATTAGAAGCAGGGGCGTCACGTACACGGGTCATCAGAAGAGCGTCACGTCATCATATGTATCCATTACGTGACCCCTCCACCTTGATGTCGGTAAATGCAGGGAAGGAATTTGGCTTGCAGAGGCTAGACAGGCCAGTTAGCGAGGGTATAGGGGTCGCATACTTGCGATGCACCTGAGGTCACATAGTGGGACTACTGCAACTGCCCTACCATGATGGTGCATTGTTGCAGTAGAACACTTCGAAGTTAAGAGAGTTTTAGTTGGCGTCTGTTTTCCATTGGAAATGCTGTATGGCTTAACCTCACAGGAAACGAAGTGGTGCCGATGGTACTAACCTAGGGTTGATTAGGCAAGTGGAAAAACACCACTGGTTTACGATGTAACTAACCCGTGTTCAATAATTTAAGAACCATACTCAAGCACATATTCTCCCAAGGGGGCCCTCTTCTTGTTAGGGCAAGTGCGTCGTTGAGACAGCAGACTTTATACACTTTCTGATTGTGGCTGTAAATAGCTTCCGCGTGTTGTTTTGCTCTACTTGTTCTGTGTAGTCTGTGCTGATGTAAATGTTTTAGCAGTGGTAGAATCTCCCGAGCACCTTATCTGTCCCAAACCAGATATACCGTTGCATCATAAAAAAGTTCTTGCTAAAACAATGGAAGTTATCTTCGATACAGCTTGAAGATGTTCCCATTCGAGTACTGCATTCCTGCTGAATTGTTTCACATACCATCTAAAACTCTTAACCTAGTGTTCCTCAGTGAGATGGTCTGCCAGTTCTCTCACCAACGCCTAACGTTGTGTGCCATGAATGAGATTGCATGGCACCAAGAGTGTGCACGTGTCATTTGACTCTGTTTTCGAGTCCAGCACAGAAGGTGCAGCTGCGCACATTTTTTTTTTATTTTTTGAGAGAGCACTGAGTGGAAATGTGAAAAGCACACATTGGCCTTTTAACTGTGCTCAACTGGCAAGATCTGAGTAGGGAATTGTTATGCTGATCGGATCACTTATAAATTTTCTTTTTTTTTTTCCTGTGCATCTGTGTATGTCAGTGGTTCTCAAACAGGGATGTGTTGGGGTACCCTTGTTGGAAGTGCAGGGGTACCCCCTGCAGTGATGGAAGGGTAGGCATTGTTTGACTATTGGGATCTCCTAGGCTCTTGCAAATATCAAATTATCTTGGAAGTGAATTTTCTTGATGATAATTAAGTACAAATAGAACATTCCCAAAACTTTTTTGATGCGGATTCCACTTGCAATTGCATTTCATAAAAATTTTTCTCGACCAGAGGTGAGAAAGCAGTTTGATTGCACAGCAATCACTCTAAATAAAAATTACACATATTACTACGCTTTTGCCTGACAGGCCCACACCTCCTGTTATTTAATGTTATCATAAAGCAAGGATAGCTTATCTATACATTCAAGGAGCAGCAATACACACATTCATGTCACAGTTTCTCCAGACACCAAAAACAGTCTCTCACTACACGCACTAGAGACAGTGTGTTTTGGCTTGTTGCCACTGGTGTACTGTGGCCAGCGACTACTTACAGCCCTTTCCCACTCTCGTTAAGTTTCACTGCATGACACTGATGTGCTGCGGCAAATCCGGCTTTGTGTTGCATTAGTGTCATGTGAAGCTGGCTTCACTGCTTTGCAGGCTAAGAGACATAGTGCATATTCTGCCTTAATTATACCTGTGCCATACATTTATGAGTACCTGTATAATCGGCGACGTCTGGAGACTTCACTAGCAGTGAATTGAAGCTGTCTGTGATGTTTGGCCCTTGAGAAACAATGGATAAAAAAGTATGCAACCTCTTGTTTTGAGTTTTCAAATATAGCTACCTACAGAATCGAATATACTAAGCTATATGAACTGATAGATTCAAAATTTCAAATATTTGTGCACCGCTAGAAATTAGTGGAGGCTGAACTTGGTAAAGTAACCTCAGGAAAAGAAAGAAAAAACTATTTCTTTTTTCGTGGTTGTGTGTTTCATGGACCCAGAAATACTGTGACCAAATCCCCATTTGAGAACCGCTGATGTGCGCATTTGTGAACGTCAGTAGGTTTTCCACTTGACCTTGATGGTTCTGCTTTAAGACGTGTATTGTTCCATGTAAGACATGGGCAAAGAAAGGACACGATGGCACACACATAGCAGGGAAGTAACAAGTCCCTTAAGGGGGGACATGGCACTTCCGGACTGAAAATTGGACAAAGATATTGAGTTTTTGCTGATGAAATATTCATGTTCCTAGAGTCATTCTCCACCTGCTCACAAATTTTCATAGCCATATTTAATAATTACCTTGCTTTAAAGAACCTACACCACACCTCAGGCCCATAAGTATAGGGCAAAAAATTGAACGTTTTTCCTCAATTTCTCAAAGTGAAAATATTCATGACCCCCCTGCGTTGGAGGAGCAATATCTTTTGTTCTACAAGGGTTATCATTGTGACTTTTCTTTTACTGGAAGGTGTATAGTAGTGGCTTGTCGTAAAGTAAATTTTGTTATAATACTATGCTAGGGAACTTTTCTAAATGAAGCTTTTGTTTCAAGTATCAACGAGGACATTCATTCATGTTCAACAGTCTTTAACTTTGCTTGGAAATGGCATAAAACAATGACTTGTGCTTCTTGACACACTGTTAACATTGTCACTTGATTCTCTGGGCTGTTTTTTATTGTGAGGACTGTGGTTAATTAGCTAATTAGGCCTCATTAAAATTAATCTTCAATGTATTGTCAAAACTATTCCTCACAGATCAAAAATGATTACATAGTTGAAATAGGCAGTTAAAGCTGCATTAACTGTGAAGATTTCAGTTAAATACTCCAAATAATAAAAAGATATTTCGAAGGCACAATGTCCCCCCTTAACAACATTGCACATGCCAGCAGTGCAAACAGGGAACATAAAATCATTACTGTACTCGCGGTACACCAATCAGATATGCTAGTTCCTTCGATAACGCGAAAAAAAAAGATGGAAGGCAGGCTGGCCCTCTGCTGTGAGAAGAGCAGTTGTAAACCTATGTTTTACCTGTGCATAGTTTTAGCAAGAAACGGTAATGAAGTGACATGTGCCGTTATTGAGGCAGACAATGACAGAAGTCTTGAAGATAGAAAGATAGGTTTGTTAGCACAGGTTCCATCATGTTATCAAAGAAGGAAACAGCATATCTCAGCAGCCCACCATGTGTACAGTAATGTTTTGTTGTTGTCAGTTTGCATTGCTTTCATGAGCACTGCTGTGACTATGTATAAAAGGGTCCCGTCAATATTACCAAAAGACTCTGACCAGAAGGCTAATCAAAACACTGTTGATAGCTTGTGCGTTGTATGTGGTCCTGTCCTTTCATTGTCCGTGTCTTAGGCGCAACACTCCACATCGTCTTGTGTCATGAAATTCTTCTGATGGCAATGTTTTCCCCTATTTTCGATACACTTTCTCAGATCATATGATATAAGTGATATTTAGTAATGTATATTTCATCCATGGTGCATGTCATGTGGTTTGCGTAAAAGTCAGCTCTGTAACGGATTTGCTTTCCTGTGCCCCACTGCTTCTTGGTGAGTGAGACTTTTCTTTATGAATGCCGTTTTATGACATCCACGAAATATTCACATCAATATTTTACAACAAGGTCTGTGTGAAATGCAGTGTTCAGTTATTATACCTTTCTATAAGATGATATGACTATCTTTAAAACACTGTCTTTTCTGTTTTTCTTTTTTTTTTACCTCTGTATGTGCCTATCAGAAACATCATATAGCAGTCCAAATGAACTGTGCTTCTAGCTTCATATAACATAGCGTTAACATCCCCCTCCCCCCCCCCCCTTTTTTTTTGTCGATATAGCTGGAATGTTTACTGTTGTGCTAAGAGCTACAGGACAATGTTAGGCCACATTATGCTACAGATAAGTCCTTGCAAATTCCTCTTCGCTGACGCACATTACTGTCTTAAAATACTTCACATGCTTACATTAATGTAATTGCACATTTCCGGATTGAATGCAAACTGTGAGCTGTGACTTCATTCTTTAATGCTGCCTCAATGCCCACTGAATGGACTGTAATCATACTGTGAGGCCAGTTTTCTTGTATCCTGTAATCTGTTTTCAATAAATGTATCATTTGAAGCATGCCACTTAATGTGAATTGTTGACACTTGTTGTTGTGGTTTGTTTGGCACAAATGTTGACGGCTCACGTACATTACGGCTGAAATAGTCGCCCAAGCTATTGTCCAGCTTTGGGTCAGCCGATATGGCGTGCCATCTACTATAACAACCGACCGTCGTCGTCAGTTTGAGTCTACACTTTTCCGCAGCATCTCAAGAACACTTGGTATCACACACATTAAGACAACTGCGTACCATCCGGCGTCTAACGGAATGGTAGAACATCTTCATCGACAGATCAAGGCTCCCTAATGTGTTCCGACAAGAGCGTGCCGTGGACGGAACGACTTCCTCTTGTCCTTCTCGGTCTCCGGACTGCACTGAAGAGCGACATGCAGTGCTCTACGGCAGAACTTGTTTTCGGCACAACACTCCGCGTTCCGGTGAGTTCTTCGGAACAAGGTCATCGCTGTGCAAATTGACCCGCCAACTATGCATGTCGGCTTCGGGCAACGATGGACGCCATTGTTCCGCCACCTGTTCGCTCCGCCCGTCAGAACACGTTTGTCAGTCCGCACCTCAGTGACTGCACACACGTCTTCATACGCCACGACGCAGTACGTGCTCCACTACAACCACCATACGACGGTCCATTCAAAGTGCTAAGCCGTGCACCCAAGTACTTTACTGTGCTGATCTATGGCATGAAGACACTGTGTCCATGACCGTCTTAACCAGCTCATTTGGACAGTCAGTTGGAAGATGCACCCACTACAACAAACACCGGCGAACGAGTGCATTGCCATCCTAGGGTGAGTTTTCGTACAAATACGACCACCATTCATTCCTTTGGCACCGCTCAGCACCTCACGGCTCCTCACTAGGGGGAGGGCCCTGTAGCGTCTACTTCTTCGGCGTCGGCTCAAGGAAGAGAAGATGATGACGACGAAGTGGACGCTCGCGCGAGAAGTGCCGTTCTGTCGATCGCCATGTTTTAACCAGTGCGGACGTTGTAAATATCTGAAAAATATTACTATGTAGCATGACTGAGTATGTCATTCCGTTTCCTACAGTAACATCTCTGTGTGACTTTGTGAATAACTTCAAGCTTCCATGTGTTGTTTTGCTCTACTTGTTCAGTGTTTAATTGCTCATGTAATTGTTTGAGCGGTGATAGGATCTCTCAAGCACTTTATCTGTCCCCAAACAAGAAACATTAAATGATAAGAAAATTTTACTAAAACAAAGGAAGTTATCTTCGATGCACGTTGATATTGCTCTGTGTTAGTACTGCACCAAAACACTCCTGCTGAATCGTTCAGATACCATCTAAAACTCCTAACCTACGTTTATCAGTGAAACCTCTGCCAGTTCTTATGTCATTACAGCTTAATTATGTAGTGGCGCGAATTGCTTGTTTGACGCTGCTGGTGGGCACGTAGATGTCGTGAGACTAGTTCTGAATTTTCCGCTGGAAGTGTGGCTGCAAGTGTTTATTCATTGTTGAGGGGCTGCGCACTTAGGATGAGGAGGAGACCATGACCGTAGAGATTCCTGTAACCGTTCTAGCTTTGTTGAGTTGTGAAAATAGACTGGTGAGAGCACTGAGTGGAAGCTTGAAGAGCACGCAGTGGCATTATGTTGTGTTTAGCTTTCAATCTGGGCAAGAAATTGTTCTGGTTATTGGGTCTCCTGCAATATTTTTTTTTTTTCATTGCATCAGTATATGTTAGGGGTTCTCAGAGATGCATGTGTCAGGGAAACTTGTGGACCACGGTGGAAGTTATGGGGGACATGCTTCAGTAATGGGAGATTCAGGTGGTGTTCAGCCTTTGGTAACTTTCTAGGTGTGTGGAACGATGAACAAATTGCAAAATATGATTTAGGATAGGGAATTGTCAGGAGCCAACGTTTCGACAAGCAGACTTGTCTTCGTCAGGGCGGCAACTGCAAAGGCATACATAAACGAACTCTGGAGAAGGCAGGTGCCGCCCTGACGAAGACAAGTCCACTTGTTGAAACGTTGGCTCCTGGACATTCCTGTTCTAAATCGTATTTTGCGATTTTTCATCGATTCAAGCATCCATCTTCCCTGAGCTTCTCTTTTAGGTGTGTGGAAATATTGCAATCTTAACTCTGAAGTGAACTTGAATGATTTGAACCTCGTGGAAATTAACTGTTTCTAAAGAATTCTTGAATAC
>JABSTT010003244.1:0-27714 GCA_013339685.2 Hyalomma asiaticum
GATGTTCTGCGTCGGCTTCGTAAACAGAACAAAAATACTTTTTCGTCGATGCCCTGGTACCCCAACCGACAGCCCGGAACGCAGCAAGTGTTAGGCATCACTCTCACCACATGGAGAAATAGTCGAGGTGACAGCGAAGAAAAAAAAAAAAAAAGCAACAACCGCCAACACCACCTCGCCGGGCCTGCATTCCACTAATGGCGATCACCCTCCCGAAAGCACCCACCGGCCTCCTTGTCGCCCTTCTTGCTACACCAGCGCCGCAAGCGGCGGTTGAGGCGGTATATGAAGCTCTCCCATAGAGTGATGCGGGAGTTTCACGACCAGATAATATTGAGGGACCCTGCCGCCGCTTTGTGGCCAAGGCTAAGAAGGCCCTATTCGTGCTGGACAACAATGCCCACACAAAGGTGCCCGGGCTCGGAGACACTGAACTTCTATCCCTGCCTCTGAACACAATGGCTTTTCTGCAGCCCATGGACCAGGGAATTATACAGTTTGTGAAAAGCCGCTATCGACGGCAGGTACTTGAGCGGATGTTGCTCTGTATGGAGGCAGGCAAGTAGTGCGATGAAAACCTACTGAGCGCGATCCACATGCTCACAAATGTGTGGAACAACACGCTGCCTGAAGTAGTCGTCAAATGCTTCAGGCATAGCGGCTTTGTGCACGGAGCTGCTGACTCGGATGTCGTTGCCGATGTTGCAAGCGGCGAAGAGCAACACGGGCGCTTTGTTAACGTCATGCCAGCTGATGTGCCCCTGTGCGATTACTTCGCAATAGACAATGGTGTTGCCGTTGCCGGCAGAGTGACAGACTGCGACATTGTCACATTTTGCACTAACGAACTACACATGAACAAGCTCTGTGCAAGATGGGTGCCGTGCGTCCCTGCTCCTGAGCAGAAACTTTTGCACAGATTTATAACAATGGACGAAACTTGGATTCACCATTAGACATCGGAATCGAAACAACAAAGCAGTGGACTGAAGCTGGGTCCTCTGCACCAAAGAAAGCCAAGTCAGCTCCCTCCGCAGGAAAGGTGATGGCCTCTGTTTTTTGGGATGCTGAAGGCATTCTGCTTGTGGATTATCTTGAAAAGGGTGAAACCATAACTGGGGAGTATTATTCTGACCTTTTAACTCAATTGGATCAGAAAATTTGTGAGAAAAGACCAGGTTTGCAGAAGAAGGAATTCGTCTTTCATCAAGGCAATGCACCGGTGCACAAAAGGGCATCTTGCAATGGCTAAATTGCACGATTTGAAGTACGAATTGTTGGAGCACCCACCCTAGTCTCCTGACTTGGCCCCATCGGACTACCACCTGTTCCCAAAACTCAAGATCTTTCTTGGTGGGCAAAGTTATGCATCAAATGAAGCGAATGCTGCTGTGGATGAGTACTTTTCAGAACTTCCACGAAGTCATATTAAGGACGGAATCCTGGCTCTGGAACATCGATGGATCAACTGTGTATAGTTGAGAGGAGACCATGTCGAAAAATAAAAATAATTTTGAAGGTCCAAAACGCATTTTTGTACATCTGGCCTATAACTTTTCGGACCACCCTCGTACAGCTCTGCAGGAGGATCCTGGAACTGTAGAAGCAGGCCGAGAAGCATAGCGCAAGCTTGGCCCAGCAAAGGGTGGCTATGCAGCAACAGATGCTGCAACTTCAGAAAGAATCAAACGACACCCAGAGAGATATATTGGGACTCCTGAAGGTTCTATTTTGAAGAACGCAATAAATCCTGAGTGAATGGAATTGAGCTCTGCATAGATGACACATCACCATGAGAGGCTAAAACGACGCAAACAAGCATTTAAATGCACCGTAGTGTAAATAGTGAACCACCTCCTGACCCATAGACTCTGCTGATTATAAACATCTAGACATAGATTGGTGCAGTACACCACAGTGGTCTAGCAGCTATGGCACATGGCTGCTTATCTGAAGGTCATGGAATCGAATCCCAGCCGTGCCGTGGCTGCTGCATTTCAGTGAAGGCAAATGTTGAGGCCCGCGTGCTCTGCGATGCTAGTGCACTTAAAAAACACCAGGTGGACAAAATTTCTGGAGCCCTCCACTATGGCGTCTCGCAAAATCATAGCATGGTTTTGAGACATAAAACCCCACAAATCAACCATCAATAAGATAGCACATGTTTCATTATAATCAGCCTGTTTTATGTCCACTGCAAGATGAAGGCCTCTCCAAGTGGCCTCAAATGTACCCTATCATGGGTAGGACGATTTCATCACTACATCTAACTTTCCGCTATCCACATCTGCGTTTCCACTCCCTTGGTATCCATGCCATTGCTCAAACTGACCAGCAGTTTACGAACTACATGCCTGGCTCAGGTCTATTTCTTTTGGCTAATGTCAACTAGTACATTGGGTACCCCTGTTTGTTATACCACTGTGCTTAGCATTTCATTGCTAAGGTATTTATGTTTCAAGTATTTCATGTACTTGCACTGCGGTAGAACAGTTGACCACTCTAACTGAAGGAGCAAGACTTCTTGAACACAAGTCAAAACTATGAAATTAACCCCTCGAGGCACGAATCATGCTGGAGTGTCTAGAGATGGTACAAATCTCTACACATAATTTCCATAGCCCTCCATATTCTACTGCAAGAAGCAAATTAAAATTTAACAGAACACAAAAAGTACACAAAATTATCGTGCCTAGCTGGCTGGGTCTATGAAAAGTGTGCAAGTCACACAGCTACGGCTGAGCCGCCAACAGCAAGGTGCTTTGCAAGTGCGTTGCTGACTTCTACTCCTAGCAGTTCACAATGACAATTGCACACACTGGCTGCGACCGCCCTGCTTTATGTGAAGCAGTACATCTAATACCCCTGTTTGCTGTCTGACCTACCTCCTGTATTCCGATCTGTTAATTTTATGCTCATCACTTTCCATTTTACTGCTAAAGTATTTATATATGATTCAAGTACTCTTTGGTGTATTTATACTGTGGATTACAACGGTTGACTGCAGCCAAGTGTAACACTCCTAGCAAATTTTCCTAAACATACATACACTGAAAACTGTTAAACGACTATTTTACAGGACACAAAAAGAAAACGAAATTGTCACTGCCTAGAGGGGTCTCTTAAAAAGGGCAGCAGGTCACACAGATGAAATGGTGCCACTAGCAGCCAGGTGCTATGCAAGGGCATTCCTCACATCCACTCCTAGCGGCTCGCTACGACTGGTTTCACACAATGGTCGAGACTGCCTTACATCTTCGTTGCGCACAGCTTCAACCCAAGTTGCATCGCAGTGGTCACTCAGTTCTTCGCAGATGCTGTGCAAGACACAACAGGCACGGATGACAGCATTCACATTGTCAATGTCGCATTCCAGGCCTTTATGCTAATAATGTTCTATCTGAAGGGGGAGGGGTGTTGTGTTCCCATGTTAGGCCACATATGGCATTTTGTAGTTTTGGACTGGCAACATTGTTAGGATCTTAAGATGTCATGTAAGTTAATAAAGAGCAACCGCAGCAAGCGGCTGCAGGCAGTTTTAGTTGCATCGAACAGGTGTCAGCGTGGCACGTAGAACACAACACATCACCGCATGGCGTGTAGAATCGGTGCCGCGTCCTCTCCGTGTGGAGAGAGAGGGCGCGCAGCTTCGTGTAGCTGTGCGCAGGGAGATGACGCAGCGCCGAGTCTACATGCCTATTAAGTCAATGTATGAGGCCGACTTTGCGCTCCCCTTTCAGATGACTGGGGGACGATGATGATGATTGTGGTTCGGTTAGGAAAGGACGCTAATTTCTGCAGCCCGTGTAGGGAGTACGGCTAAGCGTCCGTGGGGGTGGGGGAAAGAGTGAAACAAATAGCAAGGAGAGAAAAGCCGTAGTGGAGGGCTGCGGAAATTTAGACCACCTGGGGTTCTTTAACGTGCACTGACAACGTGCGGTACACGGGCCTCTGGCATATTTGCCCCCATCGAAAATGCAACCGCCACGGCCGGGATCGAACCCGCATTTTTTGGGTGGCAGCCGAGCCTAGGCCAAGCACCGTAACCACTACACCACCGCGGCGGCTTGACTGGGGGGAGAGGCACCCCACCCCTTTCCCCCCTCCCGTGCGCACACCTACGCTGGCTAATATTAGTTGTGTTGTATGTCGAGTTCATTTTGTCATGCTCCGATACATGCCCGTGCATTTGTGGAAAAGACTGCATGCATGCAAACGCACAAGATAACGCTGGGCACACACAGACAGAGAGCAGGGAGGAGGGGGCGCACACATCCCTTCAGTTACTGCAAGTTGTGTACTTCAGCTCCCGTACTTCAGAAGCCCAAATTCGCATAGTTTTCCCCGAGACTTTCCAGACTAATCATATTCCCTAAGATCTCCAGGTTTTCCTGGTTGGTAAACATGCTGCAGTTGTGTCTGTACACAAATTGATTCTGATGAATCAGAATCAAGCTAGTCTCAAGGTCGACGTAAAATATTACGTGTATCGAGCCGAGCTTCATGTGATGCAGAAAACGATGTGGAGCGGGAAAAGTCACAGCGTAATGTATGAGCATTATGACGATGATGAGCAGCTCACCGAGACTCTGAACGAGTTATTTTTCGCCTCAGACGGAGTGTTTTTATATATATTGTTTGTATGGCTTGTATTTTTTGGTGAAAAAACAAAATTGTTGGGTTATTTTGAGCAACGCAATAATTCTCTCAGTGTTTGACACATATTGGCCATGTGCGTGCCCGAGATGTAGTGCCGGCCTTCTGATGCATTAGTTTTTGCCAGCGTTGACTAAACAAATAACCTTTAATACACAGTTATGGGTGCCGGCTACTTTGGATAAAATGTCTGACAAAAATAATTTTTCTCGGAGAAGCATGACGGAAGCATCTTCAAACAATATTGATGTCACAGCTGCAGCAATGAAGCAGTACATTTTCATGACAAACAGAAGAAAGCATACAAGCTCATGAGCAGCAATGAGTGCCATGGGTACACCCATCCTACACTGGACGTATGTGACACCATTCCTTTCCTCATGAGAATGCAGCAACAAGTCGTATGGTAGCCACAGGCAGTATAATATAAATGAATGCAGCGTGGTATAGTGCTGCCATCTTGTCAAAGACTTTATACCAGGGGTTTCAAACTCGCCCAAGCTAACGGGCTGGAGTTACGAAATTTATTCCCGCAAGTGCTGGGAAGGGAAGGGGGCGAGCTTGAACAAGATTTCAACCAGTGTTTGCCATTTGAATGTAGGCCATTCCCATATGCATGTGCGGGTCATTTGTGAGGGGAACGCAGCACAATGATTGGAGAAAGGCATCCATTATGGCTTGTGTATTATTTAGCAAAACATGGAGAAACAATGTGTTTGATGCATCAACTTCATCTACCTTCTTTACTGTCCCCGCGTGCCCTACTTCGTCTTCCTCTGCACAAAAGAACTTGTTAAATAACGATTATGATATGGAAACTTGACTCTGCAACAACAGAGTTTTTGTCCCACAGTTCTGTTGCAACTCTCGGCTAGTGCATAGGGCTTGGCCCTTTGCAAAGTCCATGTGTTTGAGGCTCTGGTCTACACCAACGTTACCTAAGTAGAGTCAGTTGCCAAACAATAATGCAGAGGTATGTGGTATGTGTGTTGCATGTCTGTAAAAAAATTAGGCACTGATTGATGTGCCAACAGGCGTTAGCCAATGAGAGGTACATAAATGCATGGTGACAATGCACAGGGTGCCACAGTTAATTTTAGCCAGGGATTAATAATATGCCGATGAACTTTTAACATTACTAAATTCGTGTTGCTCACTACTCTATAGAGTAACTCACACTTTCATGCCCAGCTCAACTGCATAAGAAGGCAAGACTGATTAAGAACCTTCTGAAGCAGGCAACAAAGATGAGCAAAAATTTCCCCAAGATGCACTTTCTACCAACAAGCATCATATGCTCTCACACCATCTATCAAGAAAAATGCTGTTCTCCATGCATTTGAGGTCGAATGTTCTGGAGACTACACAAGGCCCAGACCCATGCGGAGAGCAGAGTGAAAATTCGGGAGGGGGGCATGGCTGTCAACAGGTATACAGCGGCACTTGTTCTACTAGGAAACCACTTAGAATCGCCCAGCAATGAAGTCCTAGAGCACCACTACTTCAAGATATGCGAGCAACTACCAGGAGAGTCTATTACACATTTCATTTCAGCTTTGCAAGCAATGGCAGCTTGGTTCTTCTACTAACACCATGGTCCACCGGAGACTCCATCAACGAAGTCCTACCCTTGCTTTACAACAGCCGATTCAAATCACCAAAGAAGAAGAGCGCAGTCAGCACGAGTTGCACGATTTTGCTGATGCCCAGGTGGAGAGGGGCCAACATGGTCACTGGCACAATGATACAATGGCACATGGTACCTCTGCACCCGTGCTTCGATCCACGTGGCAAAACACTACAAGCCGACTGGGATCCGCTTTGTGTTGCAGGTCGGAACCACCACAACATTTCGGCATTTTCCAAACTGTCCTGTATGCAATCGGACTCATTATGCTTGCAACCGACGCATTTCCGACCTGTCTGCCGTTCATCCAGAACTACCAACGAAGGCATCCCCGGACAGTGGCTAGAAAGGGGAAGTGTGATTACCACCATGCGGCACCTATGAGAAAGGCTCGTGCTGCTCGACTCCGCATCCACCAGGCAGACTCGCTGTCGCACACATGTCACGGGCACACAAATTCGCCAGCATAGAAGCGATAGCGTAAACTTCGGATGTCCCAAAAAGTGCTTTATACGAGAGAAATTCTCGTTGCTGTGGTTTGCTGCTTTTGCAGTTCCTTTAAACCATCCTAAAGGAGTTTGCACTTGGATGCAATGTCATTCAGTGGCAGGGGGCGCTGACTCGGCGGCAAAGTCAGTGCTTTGTTCCCGGCTGCGTTCCCGGGTACAAGTCCTGCAAGAGGAAACTTTCACTGTTTGGCATGGCAAAAGAAAGGAGCTGTTTCTCAAGTGGCAGTGGAACATACCCAGATCTGACAAGCTGCTGGAGCAAAATTCAGCAGCATGCTAGTTGCATTTTGAACTGCAGTTTGTGTTGCAGCACTTCGGGCATACTATAAAGGTGAGTTGGTGCGCTTAGATTAAAGCAGGCCTGTTCTCCTATCAGACACAGTGCCGACAATGCTTCCAAATTTGCCAAAATACCTCTCAAAGCCAGTTCCGAAAAAAACAAGTGCACAGGAAAGGCCAGAGTGGCAGCCTTCATCACCCAAAAGACGACGCATGGACGGACTGCCCTTCTTCAAGCTGAGCCTGAAAAAAGGGTGCGCGACCACTGGAGCTCGACTGGCGGACATTCTAAATGTCCTGAATGTACTGCTTCCACCCCACCAGCGGGCAAAGTTCAGCGGGGAGTCACTGCTTGTAGCCTGCAGCTTGTGTTTACCTCCAACAGACATGTTCCTCCTTCATGCACTGAAGATAGTGGTGTTTAGATCAGTCGACAGTGTGGTGAAGCACGAGTTGTTTGAGTGCAACAGTCAGTGAAGCATGAGGTTGTGCTCGATGTGTGAAGCGATTCGGCATTGCTATGGCAAGAGAGACAACCTGCACGTTTCAGTAGGACTGAATCTGGAATTTCTGCTGGCGTATTCTAATGCAAACTTGAAGCACTGGAATGATAGCCAGCCTGGACCACAAAAGGTGAGAAGGTGTGTCAAGCCAGAACGACAAATCCTGTGTTTCGTGCAAGTACTTGAGGAGACTCCTGATTAACCAAATGTGTCGGGCAAAAAGAATGAATTCTCGTGTGAATCCGAATTCTCGTGTGAATCCGTGTGAATTCCCGTGGGGGCAAAAAGCGAAAAGGCTAGTGGGATAAAGAGGTGCAGGATGCCCTTGGTGCGTGCCGAATCGCTACACAGAGTGGCTGTCAAATCATCTGCTGGTGAAGTGTGCAAACGTGCCTGGGAAAAATATCTCAACTGAAAAGAGATGCAGGCCCTTGTACAGTTCAAAGCAGCAGAACACAACAGCCAACAGTTGAAGAGCATTGCAGAAGCAGAGCGTAATAGGGCCAAGGAGTTTTGGAACTGTGTCTACATTGGATCGGAAAGCCCCAACACCAGAAATTAGACAAGTCAAGTGGCCAACCGATCACCGACCTTGCGGCACACCTCACGGCTCACTTGCAAAACCTGTTCGACCACCAGCAAGGCGCCCCGGCCGCAACAGCTCTAGGCGACACCCTTGAACAAGACCGTCCGAGTGGAGAAAATATTTGGCAGGTGACACGGTTAGCCCTGTACCGGCACTTTCATGCATCAGTGCAAGCACTGCTACAGGGTTGGAGGGGACTCCAGCAGGCCTCGTGAAATGTCTGGGCAACTCCGCTCGGGAACACCTTGTGAAACATTCACTAACATCTTGCAAGGCAGCCCGATCCCATCCGACTGGCGACATGGCAGAGTGGCCCTTGTCTGCAAGAGAGGAGGCGACACTAGTCCACTAAGCGACTATCGGCCAATTACGGTGACGAGTGTCTTATATAGGCTCTTTGCACAGGTCGTGAAGTAGTGGATGAGTGCATGGGCTGAGATTGCACAGGTCGTGAAGTAGCGGATGAGTGCATGGGCTGAGAAAAGTGAAATCCTCTCCGAACTCCAGATTGACTTTCGACCAGATCATCACTTGGAAGATAATCTCTTCGTGCTCACTCAAACCATCGAGGTGGCACGGAGGTAATCAAGAGGTCTCCTGGGATGCTTTTTGGACGTCGCCAAGGCATATGACAGTGTGCCACACGAAGAGCTCTTCCACTGACTAGACCAGCAGCAGATGCCACACGTGTGGACAGACTTTCCCAGACGCCGACTGCTCTGTGGTGGCATGCTTCAGAGACCCCAAAGCACAGCCAGTGAGAGTGACAAAAGGACCCGGGCAGGGCTGCCCTCTCTGTCCCCACTGTTATACATGCTGTAGGCTGCAGGGCTCGAGCAGGCATTTCTAGAGTCTAGGATTGGCTTCGTGTTCCACCTCATGTCTGGTGGTGAGGCTTGCACATGGACACTGCCTGGCTTGGTGTTTGCAGACGACCTGGTGTTACTGGCAGAGCAAAGTAGTGACCTTCAATCATTGGTGAATATAGCCGCTAATCACATAGAGCGGCTGGAACTCCACTTTAATGCCAAAAAATCAGCCATCCTGAGGTTCTCGAGCACGGAGATGGACAGTGATGTGCAGCTGCCAGGAGGTGGAAACATCCGAGTATTGAGTGAATGCAGATATCTGGGGGTGAACTTCCACAGTTCAGTGGATGTGTTCTCCAGGCAAGAGGAGCATGTTCGACAGGCATCCGTGAGAGCCATTAGTCTCTGCTGGTGCGGGAGCTGTGGAAGAAAGTGCACGTGCCAGTGCTGATCCCTGCCAACGCTATCATATGTCTATCCACCGCTACACATCAGTGGTTGGAGTGGGGTCAGCGCGAAGTGGGACGGCCAGCGCTGTTATGCCATGGGTGTGTGGCTGTGGAAGATATCCAGCTACGAGGCCCGGGAGGACAGTAGCAAAGCTGCATATGAGGTCCATCTCCGCCTCATGAACAACAAGCGGTGGGCGCAGCACGTGTTCAGATACACAGCCCTTAAGCATGCAGTGTAGAAGGCATCTACGGCCTGTGCAGAAAGTTCTCCCTCTTTAGCAACCCCGTCCAAGAGGACACCAAAAAGAAATGGTCGCAGGAGCTGCGGACAAGAGTACATGCAGCAGAGATGTCAAGATGGCAAGCGGATATGGGCCAAAAGTGTAGCCTGGCCCTCTAAGAGCACACAAGACGACCATCTCGGCAGAAAAGCTGTACGACAACAGCCGCGGCAGCGCACTTTTGTTTGAGGCTCGTGCAGGTGCGCTGCACACTCATGTCTATCGACAGCACTTTGACTGATTACTGGAGGGCTCCACTGTGCAGTGCAGGGCATGCAGGGAGGACGAGGCAAACATTGAGCACATTGTGATCCAGTGCGATTGCCTCCACCCCCGCCAACCAGATGGCACCACTTTGCCAAAGGCACTCTATTTGGTAGAAATGTGCAACGAACATGGCGAAAGTGTGCACCCCTGGTGTCAACCTCCGTCACAAAGGCAAGACTCTCGGAGGTGTGTGATTGGGGCATTGAGTGGTGTGCATAATGTGGTGCTTGGAATGGGTGTAATTTTGTTTAGTTCTTTTCTTTTGTTTTCTTTTTTTCCAGTCAGGGCACCTTGAGGTACCCGCCCCATAAAAAGGGGAAGACCACAATCATCATCATGAGCTAATGAGAAAAAATGCTTCATCAAAGCTGAGAGCGAAGTCTGAGACAGTGCGACACCCGAGAACCAAGGTGAAGTTGCCGGACCAACCAATAGCTGAAATGAGGGATGAAAACGAGAAAACTGAAGAAGCCACTCTCCTGAAGAAAATTGGGCAGCTTCCACGAAAGCAAAACGCTGTTACTGTCTTGAAGCAGCAACACCCGAATCTCCGAAGGGTATGCTTATAACTCTGAATGGCTCCTTGAGTGCATAATTATGTGCGTGAAGAGTCTGCGGCTCTACAAGCATATCCAGAGGGAGAAGATCCTAGCACTGCCGAGCCGTTCCTGCCTCAAAAAATACATGAAGCAGTATGAGTGCGCTTTTGGCTTCAACACCAATGTGCTCTCAGGATTGAAGTGTATATAGTGGCTACGGAAGTGGCTAGGGAAATCAAACCCTCCAATTTCTCCTACCAACGATTTTAAACAAATATGAAAAAGACGATTGTCGCCTACTCACACTAAAATCCAAAGAACATAAAGAATATTTTGTAAGGTACAGTGTATAGGTCTTTTGTTTGTGTGTATGTTTTACTAGTAGAATACAACTTTTCTTTTTTCTTTTCTTGCCATTTGTATAGTTCTATTCCTCTACTTATGTATTATATGTGACGTTCCACCTGTATGTACAATGTTTTTCAATTTTTGCTTGTTAACTGCGTTTTTAGTTCCTTCTGCCATGTATGTTACATGAATGTATTTTTGTTGGGCCTCAGGCGCACTCAAGCTACAGTTTTGTAGCTTTTGGTCTGGGGTCCCTTCCCCCCTTTTGCACGGGAAAAATAAAGACAATTATTATTATTAGTATTGAATGGCTTTATAAAGGCAGGCCAGATGGTCATGTGGATGTGAAACCAATTACCATATTTTCCAGAGTAAAACACATGATTTTTTTCTGAATATTTCTCCGGTACGTCTTGTACAAAGATAAGACTTGTATATCCTTTATTCTTCTTTCACTTCCGAAATGAAGCTGTTTTTTTTTTAACTGCAGAAACGAATGTTAGGTTGTTGAGTGAGCACTTGAAGCAGGCACAAGATCTAGGTCTCAAAACAGCGAACGCGACTGAAAAAACAAAAGGGGGGGGGGGGGCTGTAACAGCAGCCACAATGTTTTTTTTCGTTTTTTTATTATTATTTGCCCTTTAGAATGTTTTAAGCCAAGTTTATTGTAAGAAAGGGACAACAGCAAAGGTGCTGTTGCACTTAACAGGTCAAGGTGGGAAAATACACGTCAATGTCGAGGAAAGTGAGGAGAGCCGAGCAATTCTTTGCCCAGCGTGCGAGCTGTGTGGCTGTTCTGTTGCCATCTTTGCTTTTTCCAGTTTGTTTCGCTAGTGCACATAAGTTTCCTTTCATTTCTCTGGTTCCACCATGCTGCCTCAGCAATCCTCGAGGTCTAGGCTCTGAGATTATCGGACTCTAATAGCCGTAGTCTTAAGATAGGGAACATCCGCGCCCTGCGAGGCCGGGGACTTCCCACACGGCGGATGTGTAAATAAATGTTATTTCTCTCTCTCTCTACAAAGCAAAGTTCAAGTTGACAGCAGTTGAGTTTACGCTTGAAAACGGTAACAGCGCCACTGGACGACACTTTGGTGCAAGTGAAAAAGATGGTGTACGATTGGTGTACGTCAGAGGAGAAGCTGAGGGCCATGAGAAGCATGAAGAAAGCTGACCGAGGATTGAAAGCTGAATGGCCTGAGCTTGAAGACCATCTGCGAGCGTGGATATTGGAACAACGTGCTCAAAGCAGGGGATTGTCAACTGCGCAGTTGCACCTGAAAGTGTGCACGTGGGCTCAGGAGACGGGAGCTGTTGCTTTTGCCGGTGGACCTTCTTGGTGGTTCAGATTTATGAGGTGCAACCGCTTGAGCATAAGAGTGCGCACAACACTTTGCCAAAAGCTGCCCGAAGACTTGGCTGAAAAGCTGGAGAACTTCAAGGCATTTATGAAGAAGCAAGTGGACAAAAATGAGATCTCTGAGAATCACATTGTTGTTACGACCGAGACACCGGTGACGAGGCAGCGCCACCAGATGCTCGTTGACAAAGTCGTCGCAATCGAAAAGCCATTAACGAGGTGACGGACCTCCCGAAAACAGGAAACGAGCCAAGTGCCTGTAACGACTTCAACTTTACCTCAGCAGGGGGTGGCAACTGATCTTCACCCGAACGGGTCCTGCTGCCATCGCGTGGTCAGGCTGCGATAAGGAATGCCACGGCGACCTTCATAATTAGAAGGGCGATCCAACACCTTCTCCCCCCCTTCGGACGTTTGAAATGGCATTGGAGGAGAAACCCCAACTAAGCCCTCCCTGGAAGATGTCATATACGACGCGGACTGTTTAATGTACTGGAGGACACTCGAGTGCAGATTCGGCATTCGCATTCAGCAATAAGCTACCATCATGATGTAAATAAACCTTGTAAATATTTGTCACTCCCAACACTCCTCGTACTCTTCACTCCTGCCCCATGGACTCCGGGCCTGAAGGCGACACGAGTCCCACGACATTGTCAATAGAAACAAAATCCCATTGACATTTGACATTCCGATGGGACAAACTGTTGCGCAAAAGGGGTGACAAGTCAGTGCTGCTGCGAACAACAGGGCATGAAAAATCTCATTTTACGGTCGTCCTTCGTCGCTGCATAGCCAGAACCAAACTGTCACCGATGCTTATATTTCAGTGGAAGAGACTGCCAGAGGTCAGCTTCCCTTTAGGTGCCATCATCCAGGCAAATGAAAACATGATGACCAATTGGCTTAAAGGGCAACTCCGGCGATTTTTCAGTGTCCACTGATCTTAATGAAATTTTCATTATGTATTCCCCTCGGCACTGTAATAATGTACTTCCAAACCAGGCGGTTGCAAGTCATTTAGTTTTGCTGGAAACGAATTTTCAAATTTTTTAGCGGATTCCCCTGCGGGCCACCCTGTGTTTTTGACGTCATCACCTTCAACACTGCCTACCCGAGCCTGCGGGACTTCAAAAGCAAAACGGCGGTACTTCAACGTTCAAACCGCTGCTGTCAAGTTCAGAAAAGCTGGCATAACTCAACACATCGTCGGATGACCTCGCCTCTGTGATTTTTCTCCACATTTCTGACGGAGGGAAGGCTGTGACGTCATCGCATACGCTGCAAGAAGCGTCTACACGTTTCGGTTTCGGTTTGAACACGCCTTTCAGTCGGGTATTAAAAATTATTTGTGCGTTTCTGAGCAAATTGGACAACCCTGGCTGCTACAGGACTATCAGTACTATTCGAAAACAATGTTATCAGAACATGGGGGAAAAACAGCCGGAGTTGCCCTTTAACAGATGTTTTGTCAAATAAACAGACGGCTTCTTCCATGTAGAAAATGGTCTGCTCGTCACGTAGATTATGCGTGCGCATATTACTGACGCAAGACTGAAGAAGGTAAATGCTGTCAACTGCACGCCTGCAGTCATTACAGGTAGTATGACGAGGATTCTACAGCCTTTAGATATCTCTGTCAACAGCAGCTTCAAAGCTGCATTGCGGCATTTGTGGGAAAGCTGGATGACTGATGGCGACCATAGCTTTAAGGCCACCAGATGCATGAGACACGCAACGTTTGGCGAAGTGGCCAAGTGGGTTGACAGAGAGTGAGCAACCGTTTCCGTGTCTACAATAACAGCAGGCTTTCAAAAAGCTGGCCTTGTTGCTTCTGCACTTGTTAGCGATTATCACAGCAGCAACTTGGAAGATGACGACGATGTCTCTGCGGCCCTGCCTAGTAAAGTGGCTGAACTGTTCAACAGCACATCGGAGAAGGCCTTTGATGGGTTTCAATAATGCGCAGTGAATAATAATTTTTTTCTGCTTCCAAGCATTCATTGCATTTTTGCCGTAACCTGTGGCACTATGACCAATGCATTAGCATTAGAGGGATTAGATTGATCCGGAATGGGTAAGTACAGTGCATCTAAAACTTCTAAAGCGACATGTGCTGAAGAGTTTTTTTTAATAATATTAAGGCCTCGTCAGACTTTGAGAATGCCCACACCTTTCAGCCAGCTGGAATGATGTCAAACTACTGCCATCAAGTGACAACAGGTGTTCATCCTGTCGTCTTCATTCTGTGTTGTCTCAACTAGCGCGTTTCCTTTTAAAATATGTTTCACCAACTAGGTCTTCAAGAAATACCTCTCAGTACCAAGTGAAGGTCTTGTAAAAGGCATGTGTCCTATCAAGGCCAGTGCATTACTAAAATGGTGCTCTCTCTGCCTTCTGCCCCACATATTTTGGCACAGCATTTCAGAGGGAAATGAGTGGGAAATATATTGCCTTCCAAGAGAAATTCCAGCCATGTTACTATTCGCTTTTGGAGGAATACTGACATTTGTAATGCAGCATGTCTGAAGAGAGATTTTCTGGTAACATTTCATCTCCTTCAGATGTTGAGAATGTGCATACCTACCGGTTGCCTGTAATGATGTTCTAAAAAAAAGAAAAAAAGAAAAACACCACCGCAAATTTTGTACAACTTCAGAACAGCGTTGTAGGGAACTGCACCACAAAAATAGTGCCTCCTCTGTCTTCTGCCCCCTATTACATGCGTCCAATATTCCAGAGAGAAACGAAGACTGGAGTGCATACAGGCTTCTAGTTACTATCAACCATCACACAAAGTGAAGGCTTTGCACAAGGCAAAAGTGCTTTGAAGGTCACTGCACGACAGGAATGATGCATTTTTTTACCTTTTGTCGCAAATATTTAGGTCCAGTTTTCCCGAGGGAAATGAAAATTGATAAGTATACAGCCTTCTAAGAGAAACGATGGACAGGTTACTATCAAATATTGCAAAAAGTGCCCTCGTGGTCACTTTTGTATCAGGAAATTAACATTCAGAAGTTTCTTCATTCCTTGGTCAGTCACTACCAATATGCCTGTCACATTCCAAGGATGCATGACCTCATACATTACCCACGTATGATATCCCTTTTGGGACCACTGAAGCAATTCTGGTCAATGAGATTTGAAGCAAAACATCAGTACTTCAAGAGCCTTGCAATGCACATGAATTTCAAGAACAGGTCTATCCCGTCAGGAGGGCAAATGCAATGAGAGGACTGGCACTAGCCCATCTCGACCCACACCATGGAAGTATGCAGCCTTCTAAAAGAAAATGTGGCAGGTTACTATCAACCATAAGACAAAGTGAAGGTTCTACGCAACGCAGGAGTGCTTTGATGGTCACTGCATCACAAGAACAGTGCCTTTTATGCCTTGTGCTACAAATATATGGGCCCACTATTCCCAAGAGAAATTAATATCAGGAAGTATGCTGCCTTCTAAGAGAAATTGTGGACCTGTTACTATCAAAGTAGACATTCTGCACAAGAGAGCTGTACTCTGAATGTCACTGCATCACAAGAATGGTGTGTTTTTGAGTATGACGGGATCCTGCTGAAATACAAAGCCACCGTTGCTGGTCCAGAGATTTTTTTTGCTTGTTTAAAATTGTCGAATCGCTTTGAGCAAGCAGGGGCCATTGGGCGCTCAGCAGGGTGATCCGTAGATCGCTGTGACACTGCTGGCTTTGCAGCGGACGCGGGAGGGGGACTGAAACCAGCGTGTGTTGCTGAGTCTTCCCCGCAGATTCATTCTGCGGGGAGAGCTCCTGCTGAAGTGCGAATCGTGTAAATGTCCACTAACCCGTTCAAGGTTGCTGCGCCCACACGACTAGGAGGCGCACTGTTGCGTTACTCTGATGACGAACCTTGGCCGGTCATTTGAGTGGCTCCAAAGTTTTTGCAAAACTGAGCCAAACAGTGACCTGGCCTGGCATGAAGCGCAACATTTTCCACTCTTGCCGGTGCTGCCTCTGTCAAATGGTGAAATCAAGGTGTGGCAAGCCACCCGGCTTGATGAAACCGATTGTCAGTGAGCGTCAGTGGGAGGTAGCCACCTGCGATCTAATGGGGGCCTTTCCCCAGGAGTAAGCAGGGGTTCACCCACCTCACCTTCTAGAATTTCGGAAGGGAGTTCGCAAATCCGCTGACCAGTGTCATTCGGTGCCAGCTCGAGGACGAGGAGACGCCCGCAGACTGTTCTGCTTACACGTCAGCGCTTCAGCACAGGCGTCGAGTTTTGGGACGTTAAACCCCACAAATCTAAATCAAAACAGGCGTCGAGCTCTCTGTAGAGGTAGAGCGAGGCAAAATTTGGCATTGGCTAGATGCTCAGCAAAAAGCTCGGTACGATCGCAAGCATCGCCACCTTTCACTTAAGGTAGTTGATCTTGTCTTGAGGCCCAGCCACGCTCGTTCCTAAGTGGCTCTGTCTGTACCGAGTAGAGAAGCTTTTATCTCCACTCGCGTACGTGCTGAAAGATCCCCAGTCAGGAAAATTCAGCCGTGCCCATATCGCAGACCTGAAAGCCTTTGCATCACGGTCGGACAAGCTTGCACCAGTACCCTCTGGCACCATGCGCAAGCAACAGGACACACCCGGGCTGTCGGACTGCACTCGGACAGCGCACCCGTATAACTTGAGGAAGCGGTCGCCTGTGTGGCTTTGCGCTGGATGGCGGACTCTCTTTTTCAGTAACCAAGGGCTCACATTTCCTTCATAGCCTCAGTTTTGCTAACTTCTTTGCGAGCCTGTGCTCCAAAGGGGTCGGCTGCCACCCAGAAAAGTGCAAGTCCGTGCACGGTCACGTGACTGGAGAGTCGCCATGTCATTGGCACGAACTGCGCGGGGACATGTACCGACACTTGGCGCTATTGGTGCACGGCTGCTTTCAGTTGGTGATGAGGAGGAGGTGTACCGGCCACCGCGCCCGCTACCAAGGCCTGAGCGCCCCGCAGTCCTGCTGGGGCTTCCTTCCAGGTGAACCAGACGTGATGATGGCACCGCAGAAAACGACCTCAGGTGAGCGACCACCAACTTGCCGAACACAAAAGGAGAGGCCCAGCGGACGGACGCTGCGAAAGTGTGAGCCCGTGGCTCCAGTGCAACAACAGCGGGAGGTAGAGCGGCTCTACGTGGCCACATTGACGTACCAGTGTGGTACAGAAGCGCCCCGCTACTTCGCTAGTGGGGCGCCTTGGAAGGCGCAGTGGCGGGTACAGTGGGATCTTCCACTGGACTGAGTGCCGTGACCGTTCCGTGGCTGCGCTATCACGGAGGTAGACGCGGCAGCACAAGGGGCCCAGCTGCTGGCTCCACCAGAGGCGGTGCTGTGCGTGGAGTGCCGCGGCAAGGTCTACCACGGCAGCCACTACAAGGGATGCTGGCACGCACAGCAGGCAAGGCCAGCCACCGATGACGGAGGCCGCACTGGAGAGGCCACCATGACAAAAACGCCGCAGCTGGGCAACATGGAGCTCGCGGCACTATGCCTCCAGCGGCTCCGGGAAAACCCCGGGTTAGCGGCCATGCTAACACCACCGGCAGAGCCATCGCCGGACCTCACAGACGTTGGTGCCGACCACGTGCTTGATTGGCCCATAGACTTAGACATTTTTTATTGTTGTTCATTGTAACCGCATGTCCTTTTTGTTCCACTTATTCTGTGAGTACCTTATCATTCGTTTGATTTTTTCCTTTTTCTCGTTTCATAGTATTGGCGGCAGCTTCTGGGCTGGGCTGGGCAGCTGGATGTCGCCTATGAGAGACTTAGTTTGTCTTTACATGCATGGGCGACTACTGGCTGCCTTTGTGGATCGGTAGAGCGCAGATTTAGGGGAGGAGTGTAGCTATTATGCCAGGTACATCAGGCACTGCGGAAACAGGAGAGGTGGTGCAAGGGCACAAGAGATATTCACAGTGCAGGCTTACGTGCCTTTCCGTGTGTATATTTATTATTTATTTTTATTAGTCTGGGACAATAAGGTGTCCACCCAGTACAAAGGACAATTGGCCACATTCATCATCATCAGTGTGGGTGTCGAGGCATATGCCCATTGCCACTGCACGAGGCGATTGCCTAATCCTGTCTTTCCCGAGCTCAACCGTTTCTTCCCCATTCTAGCCATTCACTATCACGCTTGTGCACCGGGCCGGGTGACGCCTTAGGCGCTGTCACGTCTGGTCTGCCCGTGCACCCTGTGGCGGACCGCAATGGTGGCGGTGCGCATGGAGTTGGTGGGGCTTTAAGTTGGTGGAGTCCAGCGCTGTCTCACGGGACGTTATACGCACGGCATGGGGGGAGAAACAGGAGGCTCTCTCTCACTCGGGCAGACAAAGCGTAAGCACGTTTCCGTTCCTCGTCCGCCGGCTCCTTTATTTTGAGCTCACTTGGACAGAGTCTGCCCATGGTGCCGGTAAGCCAATGGCGTACACCTACCCTTACGTTGCCCTTCCAGACGCTACGCCATAGATCTGTGTCTCGTGCTCGTGCGTGGTCTTACTACGCCGAGCCGCTCGAAAGCAAACGTAGTTGGCTCATACTCGGACCATCGGGCCCATTGGTTTGCGATCGCGCGAGTGCGCAGCGTAGTCGCAAGGGACGACTTTTCCGTTCGCGGCGTGTCTCCGCGAGCCATTGCCCATGGTGACGTGCTAGCGACGCCCTTTGTATTTTCGCCCGTAGCGTGGCCAAACCATTTGCTCCTCCCGCCGCTTGTTACTGCAGGCGGTGTGCAGTGCTGCGGTGTCGCTGTAGTGAAATAAAGTGTTGCGGTTGATCTGAGAGAAGTACTGCGTCACTACCACGCGACGCTTGACGCCTTTGCCATCCCAACACATGTGTGCGACGGAGTGCGAGATAGGCGACAGCCTACGCGGCCCTGTGGCTTGCTAAGCCCGAACCCACGGTGATGGCCATATTCACGTTACACACGCACCACCTACACACTGCAGAGTGGGGGTGCTGAGAGTTACCAGGCGCTCTGATGCAGATATGTGCATAGCAGCCATTTTTGTTTTAATTGTGCTGCGCAATGCTCTCTTCAACGGTTCGTTTACCATAGTTGCATTGGTATAACATATAGGTAGTCAACACAAGCCTATTCAAGGAAACAATTGAGTCAAACTTCATGCCAGTCCCGGCCTGCTGGAGAATTGTGGGAACGAACAATTAGAACCTCTTGAACAGCACTTGCCTATACATGAACAAATCATGCCTTTCAAAGGTAGACGCTCTCTCGAGCAATACTACCCCACGAAGCCCAAAAAATAGGGTTACAAAATTTTTGTCCTCCCAGGTATAAGCAGCTCCTTGTACAAGTGAGAGGTGTGTACTGGAAAGAAAGCTCTGCACCAAGACTTCCTGAAGAGTCTGGCTGTAGAGCAAGCGGAAACGTTTTTCTTCAATTGTGCAGAATGATTCCGAGAGGGGTACACCACAAGGTGTACTGCGATGACTATTACATGACACACATGATCCTACATGACATGGTCGTACATGACACACAACTATCATGCCATCATGGAACAGACAAATTACATGACAAAGGCACTAATTCTCATGGACAAAATGCTGCTGAAGCCTCAGGATTACTTCATAGTTTTGTGACGTGTGCTAAACAAAATGTCTACATGCCACGAAGTGAGCAAAAGCCGTAACGAGTGCAAGACACCTGCTATGGCATTTAGTACTATTCTTTCACTTTCTACTGTTCACACTAACATTCGAAGTTTTCTTCATAAACGTGAAATTTTGTCAAGTATTGTGTTATCCTCTGAAAGCAATGTACTGATACTTACTGAAATGTGGCTCACCGGGGATATCAGTGATAATAAAGTGCTATCAGGCTTGCCGAATTGCCGCTGGTAGCGAAATGACCACATATTTACTCATGGTAGCGGTGTGCCTGTACGTCCTGCAGTGAACGTGGAAGCGTATTATGCAGCATGATATTTATAAAAAGTGTGCCGAGCGAGGGAGGCAGATTGTCGGGGTCCTCCTGGCTCCGTACCCAGCTTCAAGCACAGTCCTAACACAGCTAGAAATATTATGGGTGGTGATACAAGCACGTCCTCAATCCACACTGCTAGGCATCTGTTATCTACCGCCCTGCAGCGCTCCAGTTTTGCAACCAGCTTAACCAGGTCATGCGCCAGCTCACCTGTGCTCATCCTAATGCGCACATACTTTATTCGTTGATTTTAACTATTCGCATACTGGCGAAAAGCCGCTGGTAGCGAAATGACCATGTATCTACTAATGGAGGCGGTGTGCCTGTACGTCCTGCGACGAACGTGGAAGCATATAATGCAGCATGATATTTATAGAAGGTGTGCCGAGCGAGGGAGGCAGACTGTCAGGGTCCTTTTGGCTCCGTACCCAGCTTCAAGCACAGCCTAACACAGCTAGAAATATTATGGGTGGTGATACAAGCACGTCCTCAATCCACACTGCTAGGCATCTGTTATCTACCGCCCTGCAGCGCTCCAGTTTTGCAACCAGCTTAACCAGGTCATGCGCCAGCTCACCTGTGCTCATCCTAATGCGCACATCCTTTTATTCGTTCATTTTAACTATTCACATACTGGCGAATTGCCGCTGGTAGCGAAATGACCATGTATCTACTAATGGAGGCGGTGTGCCTGTACGTCCTGCGGCGAACGTGGAAGCACATAATGCGGCATGATATTTATAGAAGGTGTGCCGAGCGAGGCAGGCAGACTGTCAGGGTCCTTTTGGCTCCGTACCCAGCTTCAAGCACAGCCTAACACAGCTAGAAATATTATGGGTGGTGATACAAGCACGTCCTCAATCCACACTGCTAGGCATCTGTTATCTACCGCCCTGCAGCGCTCCAGTTTTGCAACCAGCTTAACCAGGTCATGCGCCAGCTCACCTGTGCTCATCCTAATGCGCACATACTTTTATTCGTTGATTTTAACTATTCGCATACTGGCGAAAAGCCGCTGGTAGCGAAATGACCATGTATCTACTAATGGAGGCGGTGTGCCTGTACGTCCTGCGACGAACGTGGAAGCATATAATGCAGCATGATATTTATAGAAGGTGTGCCGAGCGAGGGAGGCAGACTGTCAGGGTCCTTTTGGCTCCGTACCCAGCTTCAAGCACAGCCTAACACAGCTAGAAATATTATGGGTGGTGATACAAGCACGTCCTCAATCCACACTGCTAGGCATCTGTTATCTACCGCCCTGCAGCGCTCCAGTTTTGCAACCAGCTTAACCAGGTCATGCGCCAGCTCACCTGTGCTCATCCTAATGCGCACATACTTTTATTCGTTGATTTTAACTATTCACATACTGGCGAATTGCCGCTGGTAGCGAAATGACCATGTATCTACTAATGGAGGCGGTGTGCCTGTACGTCCTGCGGCGAACGTGGAAGCATATAATGCGGCATGATATTTATAAAAGTGTGCCGAGCGAGGGAGGCAGATTGTCGGGGTCCTCCTGGCTCCGTACCCAGCTTCAAGCACAGTCTAACACAGCTAGAAATGTTATGGGTGGTGATACAAGCACGTCCTCAGTCCACACTGCTAGGCATCTGTTATCTACCGCCCTGCAGCGCTCCAGTTTTGCAACCAGCTTAACCAGGTCACCCGCCAGCTCACCTGTGCCCATCCTAATGCGCACATACTTTTATTCGTTGATTTTAACTATTCACATACTGGCGAATTGCCGCTGGTAGCGAAATGACCATGTATCTACTAATGGAGGCGGTGTGCCTGTACGTCCTGCGGCGAACGTGGAAGCATATAATGCAGCATGATATTTATAAAAGGTGTGCCGAGCGAGGGAGGCAGACTGTCAGGGGTCCTTTGGCTCCGTACCCAGCTTCAAGCACAGTCTAACACAGCTAGAAATATTATGGGTGGTGATACAAGCACGTCCTCAGTCCACACTGCTAGGCATCTGTTATCTACCGCCCTGCAGCGCTCCAGTTTTGCAACCAGCTTAACCAGGTCATGCGCCAGCTCACCTGTGCTCATCCTAATGCGCACATCCTTTTATTCGTTCATTTTAACTATTCACATACTGGCGAATTGCCGCTGGTAGCGAAATGACCATGTATCTACTAATGGAGGCGGTGTGCCTGTACGTCCTGCGGCGAACGTGGAAGCATATAATGCAGCATGATATTTATAGAAGGTGTGCCGAGCGAGGGAGGCAGATTGTCGGGGTCCTCCTTGGCTCCGTACCCAGCTTCAAGCACAGTCTAACACAGCTAGTAATATGGGTGTTGATACAAGCACGTCCTCAGTCCATAATACTAGGTGCTGCAGCGCTCCAGTTTTGCAACCAGCTTTATTGCACCTTAAAGAAACTGGACATTGACGGCACTGCTGCTTCTCTGAGAAGCTTGTGGCACTTGCCACTCAGGGTATATAGGTCACACCTTCTAAAGCGCTCAGAGCAGACGTTCGTTGATTGCTGACCTTTAAAAGTAAAACCCCTCATCCCTTATTATGGGATAATCTGCATGCTGTACACCATAGGGTTCCTCGGAAAGCGACGGAATGACACCTAGTCAACATTCAGGACTTCAAGCTGCCTCAAAAGTGAAGGTTCATATGCTTTGCGTTGAGCTTCACATGGCTTTTCAGACACTTGGTTGGCCACTACTTGGGCCTACTGATTTGTGGATTTTTACGCAAAGCTTCTATGAAACAGCCAGCAAAATGGCTCCTACAATCCTTGTATGCTGACCTATACCCAGCAACAACTTTCTGTGGCAGCACGGCCAAGGCTACGTGGGCGGAGCCTATGCACATGTGCTACTGCGCCAAGTAGTCCGACTGCTTGGACGGGTTGGGTATTTCGGTTTGGATTTCACCAGCGCAGGTCGCTTTTCCTTACTTCCGCGTAAACGTTGTGCGCCACCGTCTTGGCCTGTACGGACAGATTTTGGTTCGACGACGCCTGGTACGGCTGCGAAGCTGGTGGACTCGCGGCACGCGGTGGTGTTTCCTCCGTAAGCGACGTTGACGAGCTGCAACCGGAGGATGCCATCTTTGACGGTGAGGAATGCGGTGAGGGAAAAAAGCGACGGAAGCCAAGAAAACCCACGAAACCCGAGAGAGCATGAAACAAAATATTTTCTACTGAGCAACGTTTGTATTCGCTAATTAAAAAATAAATCCGCGAAAAATGTAAGTGGTGAATGCTAAAATCTTAGTTACCCAGAACAGTATACAAATGTTTTCATTGGGGAACTATATGCTGTGGCACAGTAAGACAAGCGTACTTCAGCTCCGTAGCCTTGGCAGTGCTGCCACCAGAAAGTTGTCGCCGGGTATAGTATGGAGATAATTATGAACTGTAACCAGTGGCACAAAACCTGAATGTATCATGTCAACTCACACACATATCTAAAGCGTACACTTGTCCCCTAATGGAACAGGAAAATGATTTCACAGATATATTTTTTACCTTTGTGCAAATGGAGTGTAGCTTTAGAAGGGGTTAAGATCTACTGTGACATAAAGGGTACAGGAATATTAAATGCCACTTAATGCACGTCTTTTGCTGCCTACAAACCAAGTAAGTTGCATTAAGATTTAAACGAAGCGTGCTGCTCGTTCTACCTCAAATGACGAAACACACACAGCAATTAGGAGGCTGCAACTAGAAGAATGTGACACCGCACGCAATAAATACATAAACTAAACAGGGGGTATATTGAGCACAATGACACCTCGAACGCTACCAAGTCACATTACAAAACACATACAAAGAAATCTGGGTACATTCTGAAACCACAGCATGTGAAGTACACTGTAGCGTAGGGCGTACAGACAGCAGCTTGGTTGGTGGTGGGACAGTCGCTTGTGTTCGGCAGAGCCAGCTCACCTCTACCCATCCTAACGCACGCATACTTTTATTCAGTGATTTTAACTTTTCACGGACTGGCGAATTGCCGCTGGTAGCGAAATGACCATGTATCTACCCATGGCGGCGGTGTGCCCTGTGCGGTGTGCCTGTACGTCCCGCGGCAAACGTGGAAACATATGATGAGGCACGATATTTATAAAAAGTGTGCCAAGCGAGTAAGGGCGTATTGTCGGGGTCCTCCTGGCTCCGCACCCAGCTTCAAGCACATTCTAACACAGCTAGTAATATGGGTGTTGATACAAGCACGTCCTCAGTCCATAATACTAGGTGCTGCAGCGCTCCAGTTTTGCAACCAGCTTATTGCACCTTAAAGAAACTGGACATTGACGGCACTGCTGCTTCTCTGAGAAGCTTGTGGGCACTTGCCACTCAGGGTATATAGTCACACCTTCCAAAGTGCTCGGAGCAGACCTTCGTTGATTTGCTGACTTTAAAGTAAAACCCCTCGTCCCTTATTATGGTGATAATCTGCATGCTGTACACCATAGGGTTCCTCGGAAAGCGACGGAATGACACCTAGTCAACATTCAGTACTTCAAGCTGCCTCAAAAGTGAAGGTTCATATGCTTTGCTTTGAGCTTCACATGGCTTTCAGACACTTGGTTGGCCACTACTTGGGCCTACTTATTTGTGGATTTTACGCAAAGCTTCTATGAAACAGCCAGCAAAATGGCTCCTACAATCCTTGTATGCTGACCTACACCGGCGACAAACTTTCTGTGGCAGCACGGCCAAGGCTACGGTGGCGGAGCCTATGCACATGTGCTACTGCGCCAAGTAGTCCGGACTGCTTGGACGGGTTGGGTATTTCGGTTTGGATTTCACCAGCGCAGGTCGCTTTTCCTTACTTCCGCGGTAAACGTTGTGCGCCACCCGTCTTGGCCTGTACGGACAGATTTTGGTTCGACGACGCCTGGTACGGCTGCGAAGCTGGTGGACTCGCGGCACGCGGTGGTGTTTCCTCCGTAAGCGACGTTGACGAGCTGCAACCGGAGGATGCCATCTTTGACGGTGAGGAATGTGGTGAGGGAAAAAAAGCGACGGAAGCCAAGAAAACCCACGAAACCCGAGAGAGCATGAAAACAAAATATTTTCTACTGAGCAACGTTTGTATTCGCTAATTAAAAAATAAATCCGCGAAAAATGTAAGTGGTGAATGCTAAAATCTTAGTTACCCAGAACAGTATACAAATGTTTTCATTGGGGAACTATATGCTGTGGCACAGTAAGACAAGCGTACTTCAGCTCCGTAGCCTTGGCAGTGCTGCCACAGAAAGTTGTCGCCGGGTATAGTATGGAGATAATTATGAACTGTAACCAGTGGCACAAAACCTGAATGTATCGTGTCAACTCACACACATATCTAAAGCGTACACTTGTCCCCTAATGGAACAGGAAAATGATTTCACAGATATATTTTTTACCTTTGTGCAAATGGAGTGTAGCTTTAGAAGGGGTTAAGATCTACTGTGACATAAAGGGTACAGGAATATTAAATGCCACTTAATGCACGTCTTTTGCTGCTGTTACAAAGCTGCTGCAGGTGTGCCTGCGACGGTGTGGCGCCGCCAGGGGACATGAGTTTCTGTGCCGCACGTGCGGGTGTGCTTCGTGTGTGCGAACGCTTTTAGTTAGCACAGAAGGAAGGCCAGCCGAGAAGAACGTCTGGTCCCGAGCCGAAGAGTCGACCCCGTCCGGCACATCTGGAAGTGATCCGTCCAGCGAGGGCCCACCTTATCGGCGTCGGGCCACACAAACTGTTTGCCGGTGTGTGTCTCCGCACGTGCACGTGGCCGCGTGATGTGATCGTCTCCGGCGTCGTTTCCCGGACTTTTGGTAATTACGGCCATGGGCGGGTCATGTACAGACACCTCCCATCCTCTCCCTCCTCCCTCGCCCAGGAGCCTATGGGGGAGAAGTCCGGGCAACAAAAAGCGCGGGACCCAGAGAAGCAGCCAGAGAGAGATAGACAGAGAGAAAAGAACTCTCTGAAGAGAACGCACTTGTAAATATGTAAATAAACGTCTTTTAAGTTTTCCTCAACCTCTGCCTCGGTTCTCGGCTCCCGAATCCCAAGTGCCTGCAAGTCGTCTCCGCCGCTCCGCCACAAGCTACCCGCTGGCCGGCTAATTCAGCAGGCCAGTCGCAACAACTGGATGACAGCGGTGAGATTCGTTACCCGGAGGTCCGACGTCGGCATGGGAGATCCTTGGGGTCCGCAACGGATGGTGCAAGCGTCGGAATCGACTCCGCCGGGATCATGGCTGTAGGGTGGTGAGTGCTTGGCTTTTCTTCACTGAGATTTTACCAGGCTTTGTTTTGATTTGTGTTAGCAAAGATGGTAATTTCGGTAGCTACTGTTCCACGTTAATTGGAGGACGGGAACGTAGTAGTATTTTTGTGTTAGTGAAGAATTAGCAGCACTGCAGCAACCATGAACTTAAAGGCACTCAAAAGACCGCTTTTGCTAGAGTTAGCGAAAAGGATGGGTTTGGAGGTTCGGGAGCTAATTAGAAAGCCAAAGATCATCGAGGCTATCGAGAACCTTGGGGCAGACGATGACGAGCTCTCAGAGTGTCTGGAGCTGATTGAGGAAGAAAGAATTGAGAAGTCAAAGCGGGAAAGAGAAGAAAGAGTTAATTCATTCAGAGCTTTGGCGAGGAGCCGTTTGGAGATGGAGTTTGAAATGGAGCGTCTTGAACTCGAGCTGCTCAAGGCTCGGAATGGAGAGTGGAGCAAAGCATCTAGCGGTGTAGAACGAAAGCCGTTCAATGTGGAGGACCTTATGCAACCCTACCCGTCCGGAGAGGACATAGGTCGGTACTTGGTAAACTTCGAGCAAACGTGCGAGAAGGCGGGTGTTACCAAGAGATTGTGGCCGAGATGTTTGCTTATCTTATTACCGTATGAGGCTGCTGATATAATTGCCCGTTTGACAGAGGAGGAAGCAGACGACTACGAGCAGGTTAGGTCGAGCTTGCTAAGGAAGTTGGATGTTCGTCAGTTCGAGGCAAGGCAGCAAAGCGGTAGTGCATCAGTAGATGTAGAGCACGAAAGGTACGGTGTAGTGGCGAGTGCGGTGCCGTTCAGGGTCGCAGAAAAGGCTAGCGCACGTAGGAGCAGCAGCGTGTTCATGCGGGAGGAAAGCTCATCAGCGAGTGAACATGACGCGCTTGCGGTTGAGGCCGTTCAAGGCCAAATGGAGCGCGACGGGGTGATGTGCCAATGGGGTGTGGATGAGTTGGCACATGCATCACTAGGGAGTGTCGCGGAAGCTCGTGCCGATGCGGGCGATGGTAGCAGTGCGCTAGCGAGTGAAATTAGGTTATCAGCGGTTAACAATCCCCGAGTGTGTGAGGGTAAGAGCACGCTCGCGAGTGTGAGAGGTTATCTGCTGTTAACAATACAGAGTGGTAGTGGAGGCCGTTCCAGGCCAAAGTGAATGCGGCAAGGTGATGTGCCAATGGAATGTTTGTGAATCAGATAGGCCAGCTGTAGTCGATTTGGCACATGCATCACTAGGGAGTGTCGCGGAAGCTCGTGCCGATGCGGGCGATGGTAGCA
>JABSTT010003245.1:0-32773 GCA_013339685.2 Hyalomma asiaticum
CACACCACACACACACACACACACACACACACACACACGCACACACGCACACACGCACCACACACACACACACACACACACACACACACCAAAATTTCTGCGTTGAAGTATCCCAAGAAAGACTATTGTCTTTAAAAAAGTAAACCCTTCTGGCTCAGTAACAACATTAGTATCTTTCCAGGAATATATAGAGTGGAAGTATCGATTGAATTCATCAGCTACTGCTTTAGCCTGTGAGACTGGTGTACCGTCGTTCATTAAAGAAATACTACTGGTTTTGTTGTCGCCTAGATACCTCCAAAACTTCCCTGGTGCTTCCTTGAGGAAATTAAGTAAATTGGTATTAAAAAAGTGTCCTTAGCTTTCTTAACTTCACTTTTCAGCGATGCCCTTAGTGTGATGATGGTAGAGTCCCGCGGCCGGCCAGAGCGTCTCATTCTTAGCTTTATTTTCATATGTATTATCTGTCTCGTAACCCAGGGGTTCAGCTTCTTATTCTTGATCTTGTCAGGAACAAACATGTCGACTGTATGCTGACAAATTTGTTTGAATTTGCACGACAACACATTTACATTGTCCTCAACACTAAAAGCATCCAAACTCATCTCTAAATAGTCTAGGGTACTCTCATCATTTGCTCTGTTAATGTATTTCACAACAATCACTGCCTTACTTCTGTTGTAACGCTTTCGAAATGAGAAGGCAGCAAATACCAACTCATGATCAGAGAGTCCGTCCATGACAACGACCGAGTCGCATCTTATAGTAGAACTTATAAACAGCAAATCAAGAATATGTTTAGCGGTAGCAGTGATTGCGGTAGCGGCTGATACAATCTGAGTGAGACCACACGAAAAAGCTAGGTTAATGAGAGTCTTGGCATGCTTAACATTCATTCCTGCCGGGCTCATCGTTGACCAATCAATGTCAGGTAAATTAAAATCTCCAGCTAAAATAAATATTACATTTTTCAAGCACCAAGACAAGCACCAAGACAAGCACGGCTCAACTCACTGATCAAATTCCTGAAACGGCCAGGAGTAAATGCGCCGAAGATGTTTCCAATATGTCTTCATTGTGTTTCCGGAACGGTGTTCTCTATTGAGAAAACATCTCTTCGTCAGGACAGAGCTATGTGCTCGTCGTCCCCGAAAGTCAGTGCAGCGACATCTCGCAGGCCTGCCACGACGAGGACACATGTGGCCACCTCGGCTACAATAGATTGCTGCGGCGAATCAACAACAAACGTAACAAACGCAATCCTCAACCCCTACTCGCTGTAGGGGGTCCAGGATTGCGTTCGGACATGCATTGGCGGTCAAAGCCGGAAAGTGCGAAACTAAGCCGGCTAAGGACGGCTAAGCCTGTTGTACTACGACATCGTGTTAATACGCCAGAAACGCCATTGGCCCAAATCGTAATACATCTTCTCGGCCCATTTACAGTGTATGAAAACGATTCATTGTGGAGGAATTGGGCACAGACAAACACACGGACACTTCCTGAAGGGAACAGCACTGGCGCCGACTCGCAACTAAAGTTTATTCAAAGAAAGCACACCTACATATGGACAAATTCCCAGGTAATCCGGCTCCTCTCACCCAGGCTACAAGTAAAATTGTAAGCGATAGAAGCTGACAATGCAAGGAAAAAAACAAGAAAAATGACAGATCCCACGTGCAGTAGGAATCAAGGAAACGCGAAGCACGCATCAGGAACGTAAAATGGATCTGCATTGTTGTCTCGCTATACTGATTTTGATGAACAGATCGCAAAATACGATTCGTCAGGTCGCTGCCCTGAAAAAGACAGGTACACTTGTCGAAACGTTGACTCCTGTGACGTTCCCTGTTCTAAATTTAAGTTTGCTATCTGTTCATCGATTCAAGCTTCCATCTTCCCCTGAGCTTCTCTTCTAGTTTGGATTTTTACCGATTTTGGTATATATGAAGTTAATGAAACGGCCGCAGGAGCACCAAGACTGTGGCATGTAACCATGCCGCTAACGACAGGCATGTAATGAGTCCAATGTTATGACCTGTTATTAACGTTCGTCGTGCAGTCGTGTTGTGCCATAGCAATTTTGGTATACGTCCAAATAACGAAACGAGTGGCATATAAATCATGCCGCTCATGACATGCATGTCAGCATTTTCATGTTCTTAGGACGTGTTACCCATGGTCGCCATACATTCTTGTCTCGCCATACCAATTTTGGTGTATATGAAGTTAAAACGGCCGCAAGAGCACTAAGACCATGGCACGTAAAACGCTGCCCTCATGACATGCATGTCATGACTTTTGTGTTATGACAGGTCATTTATGTTCTTCATGCAGTCATGGTTGTGCCATACCAATTTTCGTATACATCCCATTAACGAAACGGCTAGGAGAGCCCAAAGGCGTAGGCGGCTAGATAGACAGACAGATAGATAGATAGATAGATAGATAGATAGATAGATAGATAGATAGATAGATAGATAGATAGATAGATAGATATGCTCATATTCGCTGAAATTCGCTGAGAAATGCTTCGCACTTAAAACCAGACCCCCAAAACTACAGAAGCTGAACAGACGTTTCGTAGGTCACACACTCAGACTACAGAAAAGGTAGGCATATGCTTTTTCTGTTAATGAGGTGGAAGAAGCGCTTACGCATTAGGCATTGTTTTAGCGCTCCTCCTGATATGAATTGCCTCTATCAGCTCTCTGGCGGTGTGATTTGCATGCTTTAATAAAACGGAGGTATACTGAAAAATTGGGGTACAGCCGCACGAGTTAAAATGTTGCGGTAAATGGGGACTGTCCTTTGAATATATACCGATCTCTTGTGTTGTTTCTTTATTATAGTGCTCATTCGGCCTTTCGTCTACACACCTGCGGAGTGGGCCTTTGTAACTTTTGCCACTGGACAAACGAATTCGGTCCTGTGCATTTATTCCGTCCAGTCCCACAGTGGACACCATTACTTCATCTGTGCTTCTTCCCGCACCCATCCTTTGTTTTACAATATGGTCTGGTGTTTGTGTCTAATAAGGTTAGCAAATGAGAGCCGGATGGATTTCTTCCAATTCATTGTTGCGAGTGTGGCTGCTTGAGGTGCGTCAAAACTACTGTGATTATTTGAAGAAGAAAATGTGAATTAACGCGATTCATCATTGAAAGTGCGCACATAAAAGAGTTGGGGGAGGCATGTGTTAGTAAGTCATCTCTCATAATGTCCAGCAAAGAACCGCATTTTTTGAGCATGCGTGAAACATGAATTTTGCTTACTGTATACAACTGTTATACTTTTTCTTCAAGCACGAGCCGCTTATTTGCTCTAACAGTAGAGACGTGCTTTTCAGAAGAGCGGCTATAAAATTGGCACAGTTTCCGAAGAAAAAAAACATGGTTGTAAGTTAGCGATGTGTGTGTCCTTCTTCGTCCGTGTGCCGATTTTAGCTACAACATTTTCCCCAATTTTATGCATCAACAACTCCAAATTTCCACTCTTTCAGTCTAACACAGGTTATGGAGGTTAAGTACCTGTGTGTAACTCTAACAACAAATTTGAGAGAGAGAGAGAGAGAGAGAAAACTTTATTTGTCCCATATTAAGGGAAAGGGGCTGCGAGAAAAAGGCGGGGGATCCTACTCGCGGTAGGCCTCCTCCACCACCTCAGCCCACCTCAGGATTGCCTCCTGAAGTGCGGGGTCGTAGCTGCGCATGGCAGCCTCCCACAGCTCCTGACTACGTAAATGCTTACGAAGGTTTGGGGGAGGAGAATGGTTCCTGCACTGCCACATAATGTGGTTTAGGTCCGCTCTGTTGACACAACAGAACTTGCAAGCTGAACTAGGGTACGTTCCCGGATAAATTTTGTGACGTAAGGCAGGGGAGAGAAATGAGCGAGTTTGTAGTCTACGCCAAAGAACCTCGCGCATGCGTGAGGACCTGCGCATTAAAGGTGGGAGGGTTTGGCGACCAAGGCGGTAATGCCCGCAAATGTCGTGATACGTAAGCAACCTTTCTTTGGAGGTAAAAGGCGGAGGGAGATTACTGGCTTCTGAACCGTCCCCTAGTCCAGCCTGCGCTCGGATAATAAAAGCTCGAGCACTTGCGTGGGCCGCTTCATTCCCGATAAGGCCTGCGTGGGCAGGTGTCCAGAGTAAGCTAAAAAGGTGGGATGGCGGATTGCGGGACAGAATGGCTAGGGCTGCCCTGCAAACCCTACCCGCTCCGAAGTTTTGTATAGCAGTTTTGGAGTCACTTATAATGAAAAAAGAATTGGGTATTGTCGTGGCGAGTGCCACCGCCGCCTCCTCCGCCTCCTCCGAAGACGAGGCTTGAATGGATGCTGCCGTCGCAACACTGCCAGTAGAGTCAACAACTGATATCGCGAATTTCTTTCCGCACGGGTACTCTGCGGCATCGACATAGAGCACGTCCTTGCAATTGGAGAACTTTTTCTGAAGTGCTTTAGCTCGGTGTTGCCTTCTATGCTCGTGATGAACAGGATGCATATTTTTAGGGAGAGGAGGGATATCAAAGTTCTCATGGATGTAGTAAGGAATATTAAATTTTTCCTTTGTCATCGGTGCCGGGGCAATATTTAGGGAGTTTAGAATGTGCCTACCAGTGTAGGTGTTCGACAAGCGCTGGTACTGAGCTGTCAGGTGGGCTTCTGCGAGCTCACTAAATGTATTCAGGGTGCCTGTAGCCAAAAGTCTCTCAGTAGAGGCTGTACTCGGCACTCCAAGGTCAAACTTGTAGACCTTGCGTATTAATGCATTAACTTTATCTTCTTCGCGTCTGGTTAGTTGGAGATAAGGGAGGGAGAATGTGATTTTACTTGTGGAAAATGCCTGTACCAGGCTTAATAAATCTGCTTCTCGAAGACCACCGTGCTTATTGGACACTCTTCCGATAAGCCGTGTTGTGTTGTCTACGCTGGCGGTAACCGTTTGAAGTGTGTATGTATTTAGCCTGTTAGACTGAATGTACATGCCTAATACACGGATTTTGTCTACGACGGGAACTTCCTTACCACCAAGGTTTATCTTAATGTTGGGTCTATCGCGTTTATTAGCTGAGAGGAGTAATAGCTCAGATTTATCTGGTGAGCACTCGAGGTTCATTAACCCAGCTCTCGTAGTCACGGCATCTGCGGCCTCTTGTAAGGTATCTTGAATGTAACCGTCGGAGCCACTTTTCATCCATATGGTTATGTCGTCCGCATATAAAGAATACTGGACATCCGGTATTTGGGACAGCGTCTCAGAAATAGACCGCATAGCTAGGTTAAACAGGAATGGCGAGAGCACAGATCCCTGAGGTGTGCCGTAGCTACCTAGGGTGATTGGGGAAGAAGTTTGGACGTTGAGACTAATGATAGCCGTGCGATTGGTGAGGAATTCGCGGATGTAATCATACATTTTCTTGCCACAGTTAATCTTATTCAGTTCGCGTAAGATATATCCATGATCTATGTTGTTGAAAGCACCCCGAAGGTGGAGTCCTAAGACGGCTTGGGTGTCTTTGCTACCGGTAGGAGTAAGGATGTCGTGCTTGAGTCTTAGCATGACAGCCTGGCAAGAGAGCGACAGGCGAAAGCCAATCGTCTCTGGCGGGAATAACCGATTGTCTTCTATGTATTTGACTAAACGATTAAGGATGACATGTTCGAGAGTTTTGCCCAAACATTATGTTAAAGAAATAGGTCTAAGTTTAGCAATGTCTGAGGGCTTATTAGGTTTGGGAATAAAGATTACCTTAGCGGCTTTCCATGAACTCGGAAGCGAACTGTTGTTGAAGCAGTGGTTATAGTATTCTGTAAGGGCGGTGATCAATTTGTCGTCCAGATTTCGAAGTAATTTATTAGTTACGCTATCGATACCCGGGGCAGATGTAGTTTTAAGAGAAAATAGAGCATGCCGAACTTCTGGCTCCATAATCGGGGCGTCGAGGAGTTCGTTAACCTGGCCTATGTAATCAGATTGCTTGCGGTTTGCTGTAATGGGTAAGTGCAGTCGTGCAAGCTCCTTAAAAACATAGGGAATGTCATCATTGTGTTTGTGCAATAACCGAGTAATGTAATAACTGTGATGAGCCCACGATGTTGATGGTTCAAGTAAATGTCTAAGCAACTGCCAAGTCTTCTTACTACTGAGATTATCACGCATGCTTTCGCATATTTGGCCCCATTGTTGATTGACTAGTTGGGTCACATATACTTGTATGTCGTGATCTAGTCTAGCTGCACGGATACGAAGCCTACGGTAGTGGCGGCGTCTTTTCCACCGTTTTAATAAGGATTCCTTCGCTTGCCACATATGGAGTAGCTTGGCATCAACTGTTTGAAACGGAGTATCAGATGACATAGTTCTAGTATGTTCGTCAATGTCCTCTTGGAGTTGACTGATCCACTGTTGCAAATCAAGTATGTAACTGGGAGCATTATTCGCGCGCGTTTTCCGGAATTTGTCCCAGTCCGTAAGTTTGGGAGGTTGAGGGTTAAAGGGCTTGTCAGAGAAATTAACAGAGATCTGAATGACGTAGTGATCGCTACCGAAATTAATTCCAAGGTTTTCCCATTTAGCTAAGCTAATCTGAGAAGAGAGGGTGAGATCCGGTGATGTGTCTTTGGAGACACTATTGCCTAAGCGGGTAGGGGTGTCGAAGTCATTATGCAAAGTGAGTTGATGATCCTGTACATGGGTCCATAAATCTCGTCCTTTAGGTGCGGACGTTGTGTGACCCCATAGCTGATTTGGGGAATTGAAGTCGCCAACGATGAGGAGCGGGTTTCTCCTAGCTTCCTGTTTAGCACGAGCAAAAAGCGCGGTAAACCAGTGGTGCTTAGAGTTGGGACTGCTGTAGACGTTAAGGAGATAAAGGGTAGCCGACCTGGTCTTTTTAGGAAGTATTTCTATGAAGTCGTGAGCAATGTCGATACCATCAAAAGAGGAGTAAGTAACAGTTGAGTGCTTTTGTGCTAAGATTGCAGTGTTGGGACGTTTGCATCTTGTACATTGGAATGTGTTGTAACCAGATAATTTAATGTGACCATTTGTTTCTTGTAAAGCAATAACTGCTGGTTTTTGCGTGAGATTGGCTATGTATTGCTGCAGACTGGCCTTCTTTTTGGAAAAGCCCCTGCAGTTCCACTGCCACACAATTATTTCAGAGCGATCACGTCACAATAGTTTCCAGTCAGGCTCTTCGAAACTTTTCTATCTTCCACGCACGTTAACCAGCTCGACAGAAGAATATAAACTGACAGCGTACAAAAGTCTGGTAAGGCCCACACTTGAATATGCATGGGTTGTCTGCTCACCTCACCTCAAACAAGGCACAGCTATGTTAGAATCTGTCCGACAAAAAACAATGAGGTTAATTTTTCATGGCTATGACCGGCGATTCTCGACTACTACATGCTTGCGCACATTTTGCCATTGAAGCCTCTTGAACATCCGTACCTTCGCGGTCGTGTCACCCTTCTGGATAAGATAGTTCCTACCAGCACGGCTGTTCAGGAACTTATTTCATTTGTTGCAACTGGTGTGCGCAGTACTCGATGATCTGATCCCTTGAATATTGTGTCCTTCAGGTCGAACCTTGATTGTTTTAACTTACCCCTCTTTCAGCGGATGGTGGATCTGTGGAATGGGATTGATGGGTCTCTGCGCAGACTCGGTGCTGTGCATTTCCTAAAGGAATTCCGCAATTCCTTTTCATACCGATGACGCTTACCTTAGAGCACGCACTGCAATACTGGTAATCTTGAAATTGTAGTTTACTGATATATGTTTTCAATAGAATGCATTAGAATACAGTATTGTGCGACAACTGAAAACTCGGAGGTTCCGAAGTGAGAACTCTCAGGGGGACCTCCTAAAAAAACTTAAACAGAGGATAAGAACATCACTCAGCCGAACTGTGGCATATAGCAGCAAAGTACGTACAATAAGGGGCACATATAACATAGCGCAACATACGAAAACATAAAGAGAGTGCATTCTAAATAATATACTCAACAGGTAAATTATCTAATCGATGAACTTGAAGATGTTGGCGGAATGAATACGTGGTACATAATTTTAGTTGAAAAGGTAGCGTATTCCAGGGAATTACGCACGAAAACCTTGCAGTCATTCGACCATAAGTAGTTCGTATTTTAGGTAAAAGAAGATTTTGGTTAGTTGAAAACCTTATGTTGTTGGTGTTAACAAGCTCAAGATCAGGAAAACTAGGAATATGTAATTCATGACTTACGAGACGAAACATTGCTGAGTAGTTCATGACCGACAAGTTTACGTAGGGGCAAAAGATTAAGGTCGCGATAAATGGAAGCGGATGGCGATGAAAATGGACTGAAAGTGATCAGCCTTAAAGCTTGCTTTTGTAAGCGTTCAAGGTGCCCGAGATGCGACGAATACGCATTGCCCCGCGGGGACAGACAGTATATTAGATGACTATGAATAAATGCGTAATAAAAGAAAGGACTTGGGTTGAAATGTAAGGCCGTGTTTTAATAATGACATGGATACCGAAGGAAACCTTGTGAATCAGGGCTCAGAATGGTCACGGAATTCCAGATGTTTATCTAAGACTTCATAAATATTGCTGATGCAGATGTTTCAATGATGTGTCCGTTAAGGGTCACCGTTAGGGATGAAATGTTTGGCAATAGGTGAGCAGAATGAAACACTACAAAATTAGTCCTCGATGGATTTGTTCTTAATGCGTTCGATTCGCAACATGAGTGGACGTTATGTACGTCGACATTTATTAGCTGTTGGAGCATGATTGCGTCGTTATGTGAGAAAAAATTGTGGTATCATCGGGGTAGACAAGACAGTTGGTGTGTTTCAAACGAAGTGGCAAGTCGTTAATGAAAAGCAAAAGAAAAAACAAGAGGGGTCCCAAGATTGATCCCTGGGGAACGCATATTTTAGTGATTTTAGGTGTTGCGAAACGGTCATTTATTTCAACAACCTGTGTCCAATTATTAAGACAGCTTTCAATCAGTTGATATTTGTTGTTGATATTGCGCCATGTGCATAGAATCAACCGCAGTCGACATTTTTCATTGAAATGGGAAGTTCTCGATGCCTCGGACGTGTTTTTATCGACTCGAGTGAAAGAAATGTATAAAAGGTTCCCTCATGCAGGGAGGTGAAAAATGAAGGCTATACTCTTCCAAATTGCATGCGGCTCCCTTATGAAAATGACTGTTGACGTTTCATTGAAAAAGAAAATATTGCCGTAATGTTGACACATTAATTTGTCAACAACTTTTTCAATATTCATTGATTTTCGTCAACATTTCGTCAACAATATTTACGTTGCGAAATTTCAATAATAAAATTATTGACTAAAGTTTGTTGAAATATTATTGTGAAATTATTTTCTGCTCCTGCTGGAGTATGTGTATAATGCCATCATCTGCACATGCTTTACTGCAAGCCTCCCGTTGTACGCGTCTGAATTCCTGGCCTAATATGCTGTCCTGGTTTATCAATAATTCAAACTTTGTTGATAAAACGTTATTTTTATTCTTATTGTTATTGTTGATGATTGTTATTTTTACCATTTATCATGCTTTCGAATCTTATGCTGGCAATATTATTCTAGAAGGGTGTCCTCTGAGAAAAGAAACAGTATGGTATTTCGTTTTTGTTTCTGAGGACACTTAGCAGAGAACTCTATATCAAATGGTCGCAGCAGACGTCACACCTACAACGTAATTATCTCCCCCTTTTCCTTCCTTGCGACTAAGCGACTGGAGCTTAAGCGACTTATCTAAGTACACTAGACGTGTAGTTCTGTAAAAACTGCAAGGCGTGCAGAGGATGCAGAACTGTGGCAGCGCATGCTAGATATTGCTGCGTTCTCTCTCATTATCCTATTTCACCTAGTCTTTCTCAATTCCTGCTTCTCTTCCCCCTCTTCTCCTTCTTCCATAGTCTTCCTCTCTGCTTCCTCTTCTTCTGCTTGTTTTGTTCGTTGTCCCCTCGTTTGCTTATTCGCTGTCTTATTTCCCTACTTCGCAGCCTCTCTGATGTTTTTTTTTCATCACCCCTCCTCCTCTTTTTCTTTGTCTATATCGATGAAACTACTGGCCGTGGCTGAGTCGTGGCTGAGAACGCAAACTGCGCAACCATGTGGTGAGAGTCGGAGGTGCATTCCACTACTAGATCCTCTTGAGCTAGGTCCATGCAGCCATGAAAGCTTTCTTTGTGTGTGTGTGTCTGTGTGTGTGTGTGTGTGTGTGTGTGTGTGTGTGTGTGTGTGTGTGTGTGTGTGTGTGTGTGTGTGTGTGTGAGCGATCGCGGTTACAGGCACCCGCACTGGCAACGCACACCGTCGCTGCTAATTTAGGTCATAGCAACAAGCCCATAACAGCCTGGGCTGTAATATCACCATGGTTACAGTGACTTCTTTGTTCAAAACCCCGTTGCTTGCAAATGCGCGCACAAGACCTTTCAATTTTCGCGCGCATTGCGCCTCACTCAGTGATCGGCAATATTGCTGTTTTCGCGTTCGAACAACAAAACCTTTGAAAGCATTTTGATGTTTTACGTACATTTTTAATTATTATTATTATATTAATTGACAATTTTACGATTTCAAGCTTGTAAGAGTATTTGTAAATGAAAGCATCGTGCGTTAATGCGGCCACAGTAGTGCGGATAAAACCGTTGTTGCTCGCCGGTAGCGCCGGCAGTTCATGTTCGCTCGTGTTGGGGCCGTTGCGGTTGAAACTTCAAGAAGTTGAAGCTGCATTTTTCTTGCAAGTGAAGTGTTACTTCTGCTGTGTGCGTCTCTTCCGTTTACCGGTGCTTCTTATTACGGGAATCTGCTGCTTCAGTGAACATCGTGGCGAACCCACCGAACGGCTACGCGCCGCAGGCGGCGCCTTGAAATATGCGAGTGAGCGACCATCGATGGACCATCGCTGACAAATGCGCGCTAAGTACTCTGGTAAGTACAATAACTGTTTTCTTTGCCTCCAGTACACTGTAAGTAACGTTTTGTTAGCGCACAGTGCACGTTGTTCTGTGGGTACTTTTTATTTCAGTGGTTCTTGAGTTGAACGTGTATTGTGCGTGCGGGTGGCGGGTGATTTGAAACAAGCGGGAGCTGCGCCTTCTTCTGTGCGCATCACGGCGCACTGTAGCGCGGTGTTTGAAGACACCACGCTGGCCGTTTATGAAGTGTGGTTGATGAACTGTTGTTTTCCTCTACTATTGTTAGTCCTGCCCCTTCCTTTCACGCTTCGGCCAAGTAGGCGCGGTTCCTGTTTAAACCTCACAGTAACTCGGCTTGCGTTGGACTTTTCACTTCTAGTATTCGCAATGCCCACGGACTATAGGGGGCGCACTGGGCGAGCCAAGATGGCTGCCCGGATGAGGGTCAACCCGTCTGAAGAGCGTCTGCTAGCATGTGCAAAGATAGGACGTGCGGACATAAGCCCCGTGCCGCTTTTCCCGGATGAAGTCACGACCGGCACTGAAGTGTACATCAGACCAAAATACTTGCTTAAATCACAGACAGCACCAAATGCCCGCAACCTTAATATTTGCTGCGACGTGAAAGGCTGTTTCAGCCCGTGAGCGTGCACCAACGATGTGTTGCGAGATCCTGTGCGTTCTAAGGAAAGCCAGTACGTGTAACGGAATTGGTGTATGAACTAAACGACGCTCCGAGGTACGTACCGAGCATGCCAGGCTTATTTCGTGCTGTAGTGCGCAGCTAGCAGCTAACGCTATGGATTTGCTGCTGGGCACCGCGCGTCGAACGTGACCATGGTTTTTAAAACATGTAGCGCCGTCACCATTACTTTCGCTGTCAGGAACGCGGACTTCGCAGAAAGCAATCGCGTCTTTGTGGCGTTGAACTTCTCAGTCACTCGCATTTGGGCAGAAACCAAGCCTCAAGTCGACATTTACCAGTCGGACGCTCCTGAATCTAGTCCCGTTTTTGCTACCGCGGCCCATTGATCCGATCGCAGCTTTGTGCTACACGGATGCGCTATCAATCGAAATCCACGGATCAGAATCGAACTTATAGGTCCCACCTGAGTGCCCTTGTTTCAGTCGAGATCGAGTTGAATGAACTTAGCCAAATTGATTCAATTGTTGGATCGCATGGCAGCGACGTCGTTCTCGATCGTTATCATAGCTCGATTGCGGTGAAAAAAGCTCGTGTAGGCAGTGGATTCGTATCCGTTACGGCAGCTGTTCCAACGCATCGCGGGCTATTTCTTTGTAAATTCCCCCGGCGAACCGTATCAACGTTTCAATTATGTCAATATTTGACGAAGTAGCAAACTCTTACGGCGAGCCATGTGATTGAAATTCATATGTAAGGTGTCGGTTGCGGTAAGATGAAATCTGCTACTCTGTGCGTAGAAAACAAAAACAAAAAAACACAGTTCCCCTGCCATTTACCTAAATGAAGTTGGGGCTAAATATAAATGGACGCCCCAATCATAGCATTTCACCTCTCCTTAAGGCACTTTACGTAATTTGCACTTCACATGTTTTTGTTAAGAATGTGTCCCTGTCGTCCCGCGGCAAGCTCTGTTACTGCGCAGTCTGTATACTCATATCAGTTGCCCTTTATGAGCAGCAATGTAAAGTGGCACTTTCTCATTCAGCTCATTAAAACTGTTTCGGTCAAATTCCACTCTGAATGTTTGCTTGGAGTCGTGCTCTGCAACATCAAGATCAGTGTTCGTGCCAGATGTGCAAAAGTATTTTTTTCAGCATTTCTAATGTTCAAAATTTTATTGGATTGTGTTAAAATGTGCACATTTAAACTAGCCTGCAAGCTCATTCCTGTGGCCACAGGACAGTTTTATGCAGATTTACCTTAACAGAGATACCTAGTGGGCGCACGACGACTGTCAGATCAACTTTATTTTCATTCTGTCATAGAGAAAGGACTGTGGCAAAAAGCTCTCATTGAAACACTTGACTAGTTTGCGGCACTGTACAAAAAGAAAATAGTCACAGCAGTAACAGCACACCGATAAGTAAAAATAATAGTTTGAAACTTCACAGTTAATGTACAGCAAGGCATACACAATGATGAAGTACACATGTAAAACTTACACTAGTAGAGCAAGGTGATAAAAAGACTTATTTGCAGAGAAGTACTCCTAGAGATAGGAACATAGTGCACGGGATGTCCCGTCTTTGTCAGCCAGCCTGGCACATTCATTACCATAATGGTAAACTGTCTCATGACAGCAATACAGTAGAAATGCTTACGAATGGCTGCGGCGGTGGTAGTGTGGTTGTGGTGCTCGGCTTAATTTTAAGAAGAATGTGTGCTCAATCCTAGCCATGGTGGTCGCCTTTCCAATAGAAGTGAATATTCTCGAGGCCCCTCTGCTCTGTGCTATCAGTGCACGTTAAAGAACCCTAGGCGGTCAAAATTTTCAGAGCTCTCCACTACACTGTGCTTCAATCATATTGTGCGTTGACATGTAAAACCCCTGCAATTATGAACATGTTTAAGAACCCACCACTTCAGCACTGACACGTAATAGTGCTCTGCAGCTGCATAAAAAAACTTGAGAAACTGGCAACGAAAGCTGTATTTTTTTCCATGTTCATGATCTTGTTGCAATACAGAAGGGTCCTTCGTTGAGGGAAACAGTGTGTGTGGCTTTGTGCTCTGCTGCAGCTACCTGAAGTGCTGACAGTTTGATGCAGGATGAAAAATGTCTGCTTGTGGCATCATCTCTTGATGGTTGAAATAGCCAGGCATAGCTTACTCAGACACAAAAATGACATACAAGAAAACAAAAAAAGGGTGGACAGGATGTGTGTGCTTGTCTGTTCAGGCTTGTTTTTTGGTTTGTCATTTCGGTGTTTGAGCAGCGTGCTGAAATAGCCAACTATGCTCAACCAAGTAGGCCGCTACATGCTGGACCTGCACCCCTACATGGCAAAATGGCTTCTCTTTTCGGGCAGTCTACTGCTTCTAACCACACATATTTGATACGATAATCAATTGAACTGCTCCTCTCCACTTGTTAGCACCATGAGGAGCCGGCGCACTGCTTTGACTACTCACATGCATGTTCCCTTTCGTAAAAAGCCCTTGTGTACTAAGCAAGACAAAGTGAAACAAGGATGGTTGAAAAACATAAACCACGCCATGCAGCGCTGACTAGCAAATGACTTAATTGTGGCAAAAGACATACGTAAATACATGCGGGACATTGCAACGTCACAAGCAAAACACAAACCAAAATAAAAAAATACTGAAATAACCGTATAAACATAAAAGAATAAATGGAAAGGTCATCATTACATGATACTCTGTGCACATGGCAAGAGTGGTAATTCATGGTGTGCTAACAAAAAGATACACTTTCATTGTCTGAGAGTACAAAAGGCCAACACACACTTTTAATATGCAGTGTTATGGGCCCCAAAAATTTCACGCGTCATTTGGCTGTTGCTTCTTGCTAGCATATCACATTTTTAAAAAATGGGGGCAACAGCCACAATCTTGCAGTGAACACCAAGACGCCCACTGACGGCACTAGTTACGTTGTCATACTCATGAAGCCTGTCATTAAGCATCCACCAGTCTGGCCACGTTAACACCACGTTAATATTTAACACACTCGTCTATCCACGCCAGTTTATGAGATAGTTTATATAGGCAGGGTATTACAGTGCATCTGTGAACCTTGCTCTTGCATATTGTGATTGTTACTCAATGATTAATTACATTTACACTGGTTTATTTCTTTCACTATGTTCTGTGCAACTGAAGCCAGCATGTGATAAGGACAACCAGCTCCTATCAGTGCAATCACCTGCGGGGCCAGTTGGTGTGCATTCATAGTGGTACAGCGTAAGTAAACGAGACACATGAAGGGGAGAGGAGATAAATCTCCTCTTCTTCTGTCTCGTCTCCTCTCTTCTTCTTGTGTCTCACTTATTTATGATTTGCCACTATAGATGATCACCTGTGCCAGATAACTATACTCATAGGGTGCATGCATGATTTTTTGAGTGCGTTGGACCTTCAAATGGGTGGCTTCATGATTGAGCTCTTCTAATGACCAGGTTACAGCACAACCAACATTATATAAATGAAATATAAGAAACATTACATACAAGGCATACTTTGCAAATTACTACAAATGTCACAGAAGTGCACAGTCATCCTGTGGCACATAACAATTTAAAACTGTCGGCTGACAACATAACAAGGATGTGCTCTTAACTACTTTATTCAAGTGTCTCTTTGCTGCATCAAATATTATGTTCAACAGGCATAGTATAAAAACGTACCACCTGAAAGAGCTGCACACACTCGAACGTGTTTCCAGGCCAGTGCTATTAACCAAAAAGAGCTGTACAAGCTGGCGTCATCATTTGCCTTAATTGGAAGTAAATACTTGACGAGCTGAGGTTATCAACTACATTAGAAGGCCAAAAGCAATGCTGCTTGGCAGCATGAAAACTTGCTGAACAAAGCGCTGAGGCCAGCAAATGACAGATGCAAGGAGGTGTGCTACCTGCTTCCCAACCTATCACCGATTCTGCTCATCGAAAGTAGGCACAGAGTTATGTTGAAGGCCCGGAGACAGTGCATATGTCTGGCAGCTGTTCAGGCTTACAAAGCATTACTTTCTTATGCTAGTTCAGCCATTTTCTTTGGCCAAAGCTACTACATCCACCAGCTTTTTATAGTACCACCCCTGCTTGGCAAGATTTGAAAAAGACCACTTACTTCTGTCTTACCAAACAATACTTATCACTAAATTCCTTTGGTGAAGCTACGGTGTCTACAATTGTATGTTTATAATTATGAGCACGTAATATTTTTGCAGTAGTACCATACCTCTGAAATTTAATTTGAATAGCAATTACTCTGGTGTTCCATTTATGATGGAAATTTGTCCTTAATTTAGAGTGTAATTGTACATTTTCATCAACTTGCTCATTGACTCTGGTTCCGAGTACTTGCTAATAAAAATAAATTGTTTCTTAATCGATCAGCACTCATGTAATTTTCGTCGTCATAAGTTCTTTTTTCTTTTTCATTTCATTTGGTTCGATTGGTTACACTGTAAATGCATAGCAAAAGAAAAAAAGCCACAGGAAGACAGCTGTTGGGGCTTTTGACCCCTTGTGCAACATACGGCATCGGGAGAATGATCTTTTGGGCATCCAGAAAGTGAATTTTCCATTTTGCCTCCCACCATTCCTTAGTAACACAGTGCCATGACTTGCAAATAATAATGAACGTGCAAAACTTGTAGTGTCACGATCATTAGGGAGTATAGCTCATGTGAAACCGAATGCTTGCTTTTTGAATGATCTGAAAGTTTTGCTTAGAGAGCTCTGCAAAGACATATTATGCACAAAATAAGTGTACAAATAATTGGAATGACACACTACTCCAAATGGAAAGACTGTCTGAAATGCTTTTTGACGAGTTTTGTGACAACTCTGCCACACGATAAACTAGAATGACTGGTGATGCAGCGACTAATATGGGATTTGTAGTGCACCCAGGGTTTTCCACGATCCAGATGGTGCAAACGTTTAGAGGGTATTTTTGCAAGTCTGAATGAACACGCATTACACAAATGAAAATGTTATCCCACATTTCACATTATTTGCTGTGATATCTATTTCGCACTTGGGGTTTCATTATACAGCATGTTATCATACACACATTACACAAATAAAAACGTTATCCTGCGTCTCACATTATTTACTGTGATATCTATTTTGTACTCAGGATTTCATTATGAAGCATGTTATCATATCGTGCATCGTAGCCATGTTTACCGTAGTGCGTTTATTTTTGTTATACACCAAATTTTTAAAATCTACAAGACTATGTTGACATTGCCTCTATTAAAATGTAATAATTTCTATTTTGTTTATAAATAATATCTGTTTATATGAAAAGACAAGTGTTTATATGTTGTGACATCACAGCGGCCTACACTCATTGATGACTTATGACGCCATGTGTCTCTAAAACTACTGATGTTTCAAATAAACCTTCCATTTTAAGTTCAGCACTGCGTTTGTCTTGTGCCTTTTTGAGTCCTATAGTTCGTGCTGCCTACTTAGCCATGCTTTGTTAGAGCTACGAGCCTGGACGTTGTCCTTAGGCTGCAATTCGGTGACCAAAAGGCCATGGATGGTGTCCCCTGATGGCACATAGGTTAGCATGGCTCTAGCACATGATCCATTGTCGAGAAAGCCTGAATGTAATCCTGGTAATTGTCCTATCGAAAATGGCACGGACAACCAGGAAGCCATCAGCGGTGGCTCTTGCTCGTGCAGAAGCCGTGGTGCACATGGAGATATGTTGTTTTGTGGGGTTTTACGTCCCAAAACCAGTTCTGATTATGAGAGACGCCGTAGTGGAGGGCTCCGGAAATTTCGACCACCTGGGGTTCTTTAACGTGCACTGACATCGCACAGCACACGGGCCTCAACATCTCGCCTCCATCTAAATGCAGCCGCCGCGGCCGGGATTCGATCCCGCGACCCTCGGATCAGCAGCCGAGTACCTTAGCCACTAGACCACCGTGGCGGGGCGTGCACATGGAGATAGAAATCCAGTGAACCCTGCTGTCATGGCATGGTGTTGCACTGTGGCTGCCATAGAACAGGATCCTTGTAGGCTGTTCCAATGTAATAAGGAAATGTGACAGTAAGCTGCCATGTCAGTCGTCCCTGTTTATTTCCCATTTGGTCCCCATCAATGCAGATGCTCCAGTGCTTCGGTCAACTCTGGTGTCAACTGCACACGTCATCCTCACAGTAAATAAGGTTTCTATAACAACATTTCTTGAAGTGTTGGAAACTCATGCTAATTGGTTAGGTCATTTCATTTTTTTCTTTACTGTAGTGAATTGTTTATTTTTGATAGCTAAAAGGGCCCCCGAGGGGGTTTACATGAAGGGTGGGTGTGTGCACTTCATTTAAGATAGGTTAGCTATTTGAAAATGTGTTTAAAATCAAGAGGGTTCTCGTAGTCAAGAGTTCAACGAAAGTTTGTCTGGTCAGGCATTGCATGAGGGGATATACGGTCACTGACCAAGTCTGATGTCATCTCAAGAGGGTTCTCATGAAGCATAGTTGAATTGGGGAGGTCATTCCAGTCTCTTGAGGTTTGCAAAAAGAATGAAGATGAGCCATGGTTTGTCCTGGAGGAGGATACACGGTGTTGTCGGGTTTGGTGCAGTTTGAATGGCGAAGGACTGGCAAAATGTTTGGAGTCCGGGGACGTACATGGGAGAACTTGTGGAATACCACAAGACGGGACACTTTTCAGTGAAGTACAAGGTTAGGTAGGTTAGCTTGCAACGTTTTCTGGTATGGAAGTGTACGAACAATCAGAGGAAATAAACCATGCTGTGCATTTTTGAATTCCTTACAACATGTTAATATGGTTAGTTTTGTGGGAATCCCAAACTACACATGTGTTCTACAATCGTTAGCCAGGACTTGTGTACTCCTTGGTTACTCAGTGATTTGAACATTATACAAGTAATTACAAAAAGCCAGGAGATGGTGCAGCTTTACAGTTTTCAAGGCCTGCTCTCCTGAGAGACTGTGTGAAATAAAGCAAAACAAAACCAAGTGATAAGTTTAGAGAAGCCAATGACTTTATTGATAAAGCTTTGAATAGATGTGCCTGAATAAGGACTGTAGGCAAGCTTGTGTGCTTTCATGCTAGGTAATCAGAACAATCTTCCAGTAAGCTCTCTTGTAAAGGCTTTATTAAATGAAAGCATGTATACATATATAAAAAATAAAAGCAAGGCTGCCAGATTTTATGTACTAATTTACATACACGATACACATTCTAGTCATGAACACATCCACAGAGTTTAACTATATTACTTTCTGAAGTTATTAACTTCTGAAGTTAGTAACTTATACCGTGAGATTTCCTTACAGATGTTACTGCACTGTTGCAGCTGTTTGAACCGCCTTTGCACAACTAATCTGTGACATTACGCCGCGGATGCAGCTGCCACAGATATTAGCAGGTGCCAGCAGCCTTCTTATCGTGAATGTCCGCATTTGGCAAAAACTGCGACGCTATATGCCAATCGAACTGTCCTGCTCAGACATAGCCATGCACAGTTGTCTCTTGGGTGTTCCACGTTCAGCACACAGAAAAATGAATCTCGAAATTTAAGCATGCATATGCATACTTTTCGCAGCATCGAAGAATTTCTCAACATTAACGCCGTTCAGACGGTATTGGTGAAGTTTAGAAACACAGCGGCCCGGCTTGCCGCGGACTGCACGTTTCGCTACTTTAAAGCGACGACACGTAATAAAAGACGATGTACTGAGCAGGACTATGAATGAAGTTCGCCCAGCTGGGTTTTATTAACATGGATATAAGCGAATGCCATCGGTCAATCACGCTTAATCTCCAACGGAATGCGACTGCTGGACACCCCGCGACACAGTCGATCTGTACTTGGTCCCAGTACATGTGGGACGAACGCGGCCCCGCGGATGACTGAACACTCACCATAAAGATTCATAACAGTGCTTTCCTGAATGATAAAGCGTCCTATTTTAATGCGAGACTTTCCATTACGAAGGCCATCATACTGCTTAGTTATCAGACACGCGAGATCGCGAGCTTACGCGACTCTGCCGCATGCAATGTTATGGGCTTCGATCGTTCAATAAAAAAAAAACATCAACGGATAATACGTACAAGCGAAACAGCGTGAATTTCTACAGAAAAGTTCAGACAACAGTACCTCACTTACTACGTAGCTTGAAAAAAACTCGCGGAGCTGGAACATGTACGGTGTGGGCTTTCGTTGGCAGCGCGGCTTGCCCGAGGAACTTCACCGTATATCTTCACGAAAGCTTCGCGTCTCGCAAGAAAGAATAAGGCTTATCCCGTCACGGGGCCCACATTTATTCACTGGTGCACAAAACATTCGAGGTTGTCGTGTTCTTTTTCCTTGCCAACGCGCTAACAATCGGGCTAGCACACACGAACAGGGCAGCGGCGGCCAGGGCGGCCATTTTGTCGTCTGCTAACCCTCCTCCGGAGGGTTCTCCTCCAATCCGTTTGATGGCGTGACAGTCTACGGGCATTGCCAATTGCCTTTAGAGAATAGATTCGTCGCGACATGACGTGATTATCTCGAGAAATTAGCGCATACCAGTCATGAGTATTGTAGACAGACATTGCTGCTGCTGCATTGTTTAAATCGCTCTAGTTGGAATTCAACTTCGTCATTTACGCGGTTGATCAACCTGCCCTTTCAATTGCCTGCATACGCACCGCTGAATGCGTCCTGTGCAGCAATATACGCTTTTGCATATAACCACTCGTAACATCTATAAAAGTCGTATTAATGAAATTTATTGTTTTTCGTAGGTACCGAGCCAAGCCCAGTCTCGCCTGTGGACGCAGGCAATGCAGATAGCTTGGGTACTCCTTGCACGAGTAAGCATCTCTCTCGCTGCTACGTTTTTTTTTTCTTTCCGGTTGTCATTGTGGTAGACTTTTCAAACAGGCGGGCCTTGACTTCAGTGTTTACTGCAGTCTTGCTCGTGTGCTTATTTTAATGCTGCAGTGCCATCAAAAATATCCTTGTGTGGCCATTCAAACCACTGGTTTTTCTTATTACACAAAATCTGAAAATTTGCAGAAATGTCCGTGGTAGTCCAATCCTCTAGTTCTTTGGCCTTTACTGCAGTCTTGCATGTACACTTTTCTTTTGCTTACAACAACGCTGCAGTGACCTCAAAAAAAAAATTGCAGGGCCATTCAAACTTTACTAGTATACAAAATCTGAATTTGTGGAATGTCACTTGTGCTATAACCAAGCATTTATTTTTCTCCAATGTAAACAGGACCATGGGGAGAAGGAGAAACTAGGCTTTTATTGACACTCTATGCCCAATATTCAAGCAAGGTTGGCCCGATGAAAAAATTTCGGAGCAAGCGGGTCATGTATGAACACATTTCAAAAGAAATACTGCAAATGCTTGGAATCGGCAGAACCGCTACACAGTGCGAGTCGCGTTTCAAGACCATAGCAAAAAGAAAAAAAACTGAAGACACAAACAACAAGACATCCGGCCATACTCGCTGCCAAGTGTCTTATGAAGAAGAATTTGCCCAAATAAGGGCTGCAGACGATAGTATTGAGCCTGAAGTTCTCCGCGGTGTGCATTCTGTGACCTACAAGAGTGTACCTAAGCCAGTTGATGAAGCCAGCACATCTAGCATTGCAACTGCGTCGTCCTCTGAAAGTACCGACCACAGTAGCTCCGAACTTCTTGATGACTCCGCTTGTGAGACAGCAGAGGAAGCAGGCCATGAACGAAGAAAAAGAATGAAAAACAATGAAACTGGTCGTCCCAGTGGTGGTAGCCGGATGATGCATATGCAGTATTTTTAAGTGCTGCTTACCTGCATGTGAAGAAGATTTGAATTATCTCAGTTACTGACAAGTTACAATGCATCAGATGTCACCGACTCACTTTAACAACCGCGCCACTGATATTTTGCTGCAAATTGGCCACTGGTTGTTCAAAAATAATTGTACCTGACGTACTCACTAAGAAGCCAATAAAGATGAGGAAATGATAAAGTGTATTATTTTTAGCGGATTGTGCTCGAGGTTAAGAAACCAAGAAATTTATGAAATGTATAATGTTGGCTAAATAGACTTACTGAAAACCGTAAGTGCTCTGGCGAATTTGTATACTGTTTGGACTCCCTGGTGGCGTTCCAATATTCTTAGGGTTATAAGGTAAGAAGCCTGCATTTAGTAATGAAGCCAGTTGCATCAGAACTTGTATATTTCTCAGTGTTAACTACACGCGGCATCCAGCCTCATTGTCTCAAAACTGTGTTTTCCAGTTGTTAATTTCAGGAAAACCGCCTCTGTTGCTGGGTCTGACTGAGTGCGATATATAAAGGGGTCGTGAAAAGGATGTGCACTCTGCCCAGTTGTAATTTTTACTGCTTCAGTAGCATTCAACAAGCCGATTAATATTTCGGCGAAATATTCAGCATAGGGTTTAATAACGCTGTTTTAAATCCTAGCGTTCATGCACTCCACCATACGCCGCTGCAGGCTGGCATAGGTGCTATTCTGTGACGTTTCAATGATATCAGCTCAAGCTACTAAAGGTGTAAACATATCGTTAACTTTCGTTTGCTCAAAAATATAGATTTATATGAAAGCTAGAAAGCACCGTGTGGTGCTTTCGGAAGCAAGGCTGGAGCACAGTTTGCTTTTCCATTTCTGCTGAAGGGGTTCTAGTCTCAGACACCATGGTGGTGAGAAGTTGACGTGAGCTGCAAAGTTGAGGGGAACGTGCGCTGGGAAAGCGAAACCGTATTTTTTATCGCTCAGAGTAAATACAGACAATGCAGCAAAACAGTATATTGTAGGCTGGAAGGAGTGCGAAAACACTCATTGTACAAAATTTTGAGAAAACATTTCACTACCCCTTCAAGGATTGATGTTTTTAGGGCCATGCACCAGTAGAAGCTTTCTGTTTTTGTAAGGGTAACATTACGCATGCTGATAAAACACAATTTTGATTTCTTTACAAGACAGTAATAGAGGAGGGGATGGAAGATATGACACAGAGCGCTGACTGCCTACAGTTTATTTCTTTCTAGAAAGCTTCATTATATACGCAGTTAACCACTACTACAACATCTGTGCACAAAACGCAGTGATCACGGAAAGTGAACATGAGGATAGCCTTAAGTAAAACAATGTGCTCATCACAACATACATAGACCAGGCATTAGCTCTCCCTGTGTCTGTGTTTTTATCTGCCCTATCAGAATTACTGCAAGATTAAGTACGCCTCCTTATTAGTGAGCACAACAGAGGGAGGACTGACACAACAACCTTTTCCCAAAAAGCATTTCTTGGATTCGATAATATTGAATGTGGCATGAGCTCTGCATCTTGTGACTCGCGTGGTGAGAGGTGAAGCTTACAGAGTGTAGCATCATGGTAAGAAGCAGAGAACCTGCCACACATGCAATTATTGAAGCCAAAAGAATTTTCTCTTTGAGAGAGGAGTGTGTCAGTACTCTCTATAGCTGTCACCGAAAGGAGATGTACTCTGGCCTGTTTGTCATATCACTGCGTCCCATGCATAACTGTTGTGGTACTCTGTACATGTGTGTTTGTGTGTATGTATATATATATACATATATATAGCTTTTAGAAAAAAATTGCGCACTTGCGAAAATCGCACGTTTATTGTTGAACGTTTCGGCCGTGCCACGGCCGAAACGTTGAACAATAAACGTGCGATTTTCGCAAGTGCGCAATTTTTTTCTAAAAACTACTTTTGAACCGGACCCACAGAACTTCTTCCCCGAATTATATATATATATATATATATATATATATACATACATACATACATACATACATACATACATACATACATACATACATACATACATAGTGAAGCCTTCGGGAAAGAAATAAGCTTTAAGTGCTCTGCGTCATCTTTTCTCTATGCTCCTGTGGTATTGCACTGTTACTAATTATGAATCAGCTCTAAATAGTATACAGTGGCTTTACAGGGCTGTAACTTCATCTTTTTGTTATCGTTAGTACAAGTGCACTGAACAGCAAAAGCTTGCGGCATGCGAAACAGTCAAAAACATTAAATTGCAACTTAACCTCGGAAAATTTTCACTCGGTTGATGTTTTTGCGATGTAAAGGCCACAACGTTTATTTCAAGGCTACGTTCCAAGGCTAGATTTTCGAAAGTTTTGCGTCCGATAAACATTTCCATTGTAAAGTATTGAAGTCTGAAAATTTATGTGAATTTTAATGGCTTCGTGTAACTGCTTTGTTCAAGACCGTGCTGCACCAGACCTTCCTGCTGTGTGGCATGGACTTCTCGACCTGTTCCAGGCTCCAGCATTCCGGTCATCATAGCATCTGCAGTGCGCCTGAAGTTTCAAGTTGGACTTGTTTGTGTGACATGTCTAAGTATCTTAGCTTGATGCCATTGGCACAAAACAAGTCACTCACACACATGGTGCAAACCTTTAACATGTGTTCTTGACATGAACATGCAACCCTCTATATACAACCCTCTACTGTAGGTGCATAACCTGAAATGTACTACATTGCCACGATACGTGTGCGGTATTTGCTTAAAGAATGCTGATGAAATTGCAAAATTATACCATGGATGACTTTGTGCTGTGCTTGAAATAGTTAGCCTAGTGAACGTGTTCATGCTTTTACATTTATCACTGTATCTAAAGAAGTTGGGACCTGAATTTTTAGCAGTGACATGCTAAAGAACCATCTGGCTACCGCTTGCTTGTTTGTGTGCTCGCTGGTGAAGAGTACCAAAATAAACTAGTTTCATGCCTAATTATACAGTAAGGAATTAACCACAAAGTTGGAAAACGCAAGTGCTGTTATTTACTCTCACGTATTTTACTGCTGTGAAAAATTTAGGAAGGTAGGCACCATGATATGTGACTGAGTGCTCGACTGACAAATTTTTTTCACTAACATATACAGAAGCCACTGCACGTTAAAACAAATAAGCCACGGTGGAGAAACCGAATGCGCAATAAGTGAGGATGTCAGCGGCCATGTCGTGCACTTTCCTTCTCCTCGTACTTTACCACTGTTGCTCACGCAAAATGAATTCCCACCAGCTAGCCCAAGTATCTCTTCTAGTGAGGATGATATACGTAATGAAGCTTTCTGTGCCACCGAGTACAAGATTACATTTAAAGTACAGTTATCCTTCAGTGATGGCCAAACTTTGTGTACATATGCATTAACAATTTTATTGCAACACTCCTAAAACTTCTTACTTCTATGAAGCTGTGGGTTATTGGAAGCATTTGGTCACTTGGCTTACCGCTGATGCAAATTCAAGTTGCTGTTTGTGTTGTGATAATGCCTATGTTCACTCTTCACCAGAGAAATTTGTTATTCCGACTTGAATTTCAAAGCCTGTCGATGAATGCAAAAGTGCGCATCCTTCGGCTGTCACAGAAAATGAGTGCTTTTACTTTAAAAGGAACATTGTATTCAACGATCCATAAGGTCTCGTAAAGTGAGAATAATTCCTCACTTTTGCACATTCACTTTCTCCTTTGCATGCTAAGTGAATAAAATTTGTACCTCTAGTGCATTATGTTTGCTTTGTCTTATCAAGTTTTCGTGCTAATAAATGTGTTGGATGCAAAGATGGAAATGTCAGCGATACCATACATATTTGGCTGACATTCCTGAACAAACTGACAAAAGCGTAGAAACGTGAGCGTTGTGCCCACATCGGCAAACAATTTACGCGTGGACAAGACTAGGGCAGACAAGGAGACTAGTTGTTGAATAAAACAATGTGGGTTTTTCAGTGTAAGGCAGTTATTCTGTCCTGCCTTCCACCACTATGCAATGCTACAGAGGGTGGCCTGACTGGTATGCGCGTGTATAAAACCATATTAAAGAGCAGCGTAATGATTAACTTAGCTGCAAGAAACGCAGCCTCCAACTCCAGTAGCGGCTGAGCGATTCTTAGTAAAATAATGAGGATATCAATCGGATGAATAATTGAGGCACAGCACGTAATCTTCCATAGTAACATTTGCATCACAAAGCCATGTACCATTACCGAGAAAAGACTTAATTGCTGTGAATGACCGAATTGTTTACTGCGACATATCTCTCACAGCTGCATGTTTCTGTGTCATTATTCCCGCAGCATATGCTCTACTGCGCACTGAGGTAATAGTACATTCATGCTTTTGCAGCTCAGTTAAACATGTTAAAATTGTCAGATGTGCAAATTAAGTGTCACATGTGTTGTGTCACACTGTCCTCCTGTGTTGTATGATACATCTAAGGCCTTTACCATGTGCTCTACCATAGTGTACCAACCACTCTTCCACATCATGAATGTGTCAGGTGGTCTCCTATGTCACCAATTTGCCAAGTGCCACATGTTGAATGGTTGGAGTGTTTCACTACATTTTTCCATTTTCCAAGTGCTCCACCACATCTCCAGTTTGTATGCTGACTGCATCCACATTGCCTTGAGTGCTCTGAATATGTTAAAAAATGCTCCTCCATTGGTTAGGACTGACGCATTATGCGTTTCTAGCCACATTTTGAGGATTTTTTGTTCACTGTCACGTGTGCCATATTTCATTTTTCGCAGCCTCACTTAGAGGTAACATACTTTCAGTAAAACTGAATTAGCCATCCAAACACACACAATGTGGCATTTATTATTCTGTTGTGCATGATGGATTTAATTATTTTGAAACACTACCATCCCACTTTGATATGATGCATATTTTTCTTTTTTCATTTTGCCATTTAATATTGTGTAATGTTAAATATTACTTAAGACTGAAGTACTCTTTGTCAGTATAGATATTTGTATTTGACAACATACAATTGTATTTATTTTATTTCTATACAACTTTGGATCTTATGTGTAATTTAAGCCCAGCAATAAAGCTCTGTGCAACCAAGTTTGCAGGCTTGTCTAGCTTTTTGTAGAAATTTAAATGTAGAGAGAACAAGTGCGGAACCTTCCGAGACAGTTATAATGAGACATAATCATGTCAAGGTGCCTTACTATTGATGCATTTTCCCCCAAAACCATTGCGTTGGACCTCAACATATTACGTTTTGCAACATTTTGTCAATTTTTCATGATTGCTGTTCACCCCTTACAAAAATGCCATATATGGCGATATCAGTAATTGGGCATATGCGGCTGTATAGGGCAAATGCCCGTACGTGGCCGTATTTGCCCAAATCGTGATAGAAACATATATGACAATGAAAGACCAACACGAGGAATGCCATGTCACTTTGATATGTATTAGACAAATACGGTTCCGTACAGACACGTGCCATATATAGCCAGATATACTCATATTGCCATATATGCATATCTGGCTATATATGGCACGTGTCCGTACAGAGCTGTGTTTGCTCAATAGGTATCGAGTCTTGCATGGCATTCCTCGTGTTGGTCTTTCATTGTCATATATGTTTCTATCACGATTTGTGTAAATACGGCCACGTACGGGCATGTGCCATATATAGCCGCGTATGCCCAAGTACCGATATCGCATATATGGAATTTTTCTAATGGACGATTTCGCAACAATAAAGCCACAATTTGCCGACAATATTTTATCAAGAATGTGACAACGACTTTTCAATGTTGTCATTCAACATTTTATCAACAACTTTTAAATACGGCAGTCAACAATTTCTCAACAACTAATAAATGTTTTCTCAATATTGCAATTGTCAATAACTTTTCAACGAGAAGTCAATGGCCAATTTTCAACAACTTGTCAACATTTTTTTCAATAATTTCTCAACATTTTTACAATGCCCTTTGTTGACGTTGCTCAATAACTTCTCAACATTTTTTCAATGACGATTTTCATAAGGGCTGCCATGGCATACCAAACACAATTGCCTTCAACAATGCTGTAGTAGCTGTGATGCGCTTTTCATTTTTGAGATTCTAAGTGTGCACCAATTAACTACACGCTGGAAATTTGTTGCGTCGTTTCGGGTCTTTAAGCCTTCGCAATCGCAGCTGCAGCGTAGGGGCACAGCCGCTAGCAGGGGCTGCGTGCGCGTTGCTGGTGGTTATCAAGAGCCACGTGCTTCTCACATCACTGCTTTGTGTTTGTGTGTGTGTTATGGCAGCAGTATTTACCTAGATGACAGCGTCACAGTCATCAGTAGTTCCGTAGGCTTGAGTAAACAATGCGATCCATTTGCGCGCAAGGATTTAGGGTGGCGGTTAGAAGCCTTACTCCGTAACAGTAGTAGTTTCAGCTAAGGCATTTGCAAGTGAGATTTAAACATATCTCGCTGTAATACTAAGTGGTTCATGCGTCCGCTAGTTACTGAATTAAAACGTAAATGCCTGACGTAAACTACAGCAGCGTCGATACCATAGCTCGTGAGCCGTTCACATCCTTGTTGGCAAGATGTTTTTAGTTTATTACAGGTTGTCATAGGTGGTCGCCGACGTAGTTTTCCTGTATTCATTTGCTACTTTCTACAGAGCTACTTCCTCTCTCGCCGCTGCCCTTTGGAAATATTGTTGTAAACAGGCAGGCTGTGCTGGGATGCGTTGTGCTCAGAAGCAGGTTTCGCGCATGCTAAACCTGCGGCAGTGGCATGACCGCTGAGGCCGGCGGCGAGCATTGGGCGGACCCTCCACGTCGCGACGTCGCTGCAAGCACCTGGATATATCGCCGGTGCTTACCACTGTTTAAAAACGCGAAATAGCTCTACAGGTTGCAGAGGTACTTGATTAGGTGTCGATAAATTGCACCAAATATGCATGCTGTTTTAAACAACGAAGTTGTTCTTGCTCTTCGTAAAGTGAACCGCGCCGGACAATACCATCATCATCATTTGTTCTGGTCCCCAAGAGTGCGTGTGCACTTCTTCTGTGCAAGGTCCAATGAGCGGCGTTTGTACGCGTGCTCTTTCATTCTTTGGGCTCGTGCCCTCAGCCCACTACTATGCCGGGAACACTGAGGATGGCGGGTGCACGTTTTGGAATTGCAAGGAGGAGAAGAAGACAAACACAATGTGCTTCGTGAAAAATGCAACCTAAAACTAACATTCCCAGGTGTTGGCCAATCCGCCGGCCGCCGTGGGTATGCGCCATAGGAGAATTATGATCATGTGCTTCGATTTGTCCTATGCACAGGGTCTCGCCAAGCTATGCACAATCCTAGAGTGTACCATAGCAAAGGGCTGGGACGGCGTCAAGCCGAGACGACACGTGCCGCGTCTGCCACCGTCTGTGATTCGACGCGAACGTCTTTACGCTGAACTCGGTGCGAAAATTTAAGGAGCGTTGGCTAGGGCTATAGCAGTGCTTTGGAAGACGTTTCGCGAAGCCTCGGACCACGACGAAATGCGGGTCCGACCGAGACAAACCGGACCTGCTAAGTTCCGATGAGCTTCGCCGATTCGCTAGCCTTGCGCCACTAATGCAGGCTTCACTAAATTTTTTTACTAGCTGCGCTGCTGGTGACAGCCTTAACGTGGTAGTTGAGGAAGTCACACCCAGTGTTCTTGCGCGATTGATGGCTTCGGTGAGAGCGTTATTAAGGTAGGGAGATGATGCTGCCTGCACCTACTTCCCTTTAACCCGAAAAACAACTGCGTTAGTTTCCTTTAATTAGCAACACATTCAAGCAGGCTCAATCATATGATTTCCCTAGTATCTGATTGCGCTTTTGAGTGAATTGCATACATCAACGTGAGCGAAAAATGCAGTTTTGCCACTAGCGTAAACGATGAGCTTTACTGAATTTTACTGAAATATCTATGTATACGACATCGTTTAAGTATAGTTTCTACAGAAAAGGCCCTGAGATACCACCCTGAGGAACACGACGAGAGATTGTTTTAATCACTAAATGAAAATTATGTAGAAACGCGTATTGTTTCGGTTCGCTTAGCTATCAACAGAGAATGTCTGACGCAACGCGGCGTACTCCTTATCAACCGAAATTTCTTGTTAGGATTTGTATGTTGAGAGAATCCAAACCTTTGCTCACATCAAAGAATGCACCAAGTACGAATTCTTTACTTTCTCTACTATGTAGGATAAAGCCTTTGTGGTTGAGCAATGGAAGTTCAGCCGATAGATATTTTTAGCATCATAGTATGCCTCACATAATAGTTTATCATTATTATGATGACTCCTGCTAAGTGCGAATAAATAATTGTTTGAATATATATTACAAAATACCGACAAAATTGATACGGGTCTCCAGTTCGGTAAATTCCATCTCCATTTTTTTACAATACGCGCGCTTCGATCGTCTTTGATATAGATAAAACGTTCCTGCTGACAAGCAGAGATCAAAGAAACGAGACAGCGACTTCGATATTCTTTCGCCAATATTCGTAATTGGTCGGATCATAACCTCAAGATAACAAAAACAATTCGTATTTCTCAGCTGGGTGACTGTCCTATTAACATCGCTTTCGTAAGTAGGCCTTAACACAATACTTCGGCATTTGTCTTGAATATATAAATTCGCATTCTTAGGCGTTACAGAACCAATTTTAGTTCATTAGGTATTGATCAACCGTATTAGACAACTAGTTATCGCTAATACCACGGCCGCTAATCGTATGTTCTGCGTGATTACATTCCCTGAGATATGGTTTCCTAAGAGCTTACTAAGATTTTTCAAGTGGGAGCTGCATTACCGTACGACTGCACAAAAATTTATGAAAGCACGTTTCAGATCTTTTTGAATATCTTTATTCAAAGTTTTCAATGGTACTAAACAGTTGTGGGCCACGACAAGCATGAAATTCATTGCACAGTATAATCTTTTCGTTGAAAAAAAAGCACGTGCTATTCGCGACTCCATCTAAATGCTCGCCACCTAGTGGACGCTCCCGGAACCTGCCGATCCAAGGTCTACCTCGAAACGCAGCATGGTATCGCATTACCGCGGGCTGTAAAACAGCTCTATAGTTCCTTAATCGACGCCATGCCGCCTCGAAACAGCCCGAAAAAGAAAGAATCCTCATCAAAAGGGTTTTGTTGCCTGCCTCAGTGCGTGTCATCGCGATGCAAAGACAGCAACACGTCGTTTCACATGTTCCTCAAAGAAGCAGATGACGCTTCGCGCAAGTGCAACATGGATTAGGAGCATGCGCATCGGCAAGAAGGCGGCGGGAACTACGCTAGTTTGGTCCAGGAACTTCACTCGCGACGATTTCTTCCTCCCCGGTGACTACACAGGTTGTGTGTGCGCGCGTTTCTTATGCGCGCTTTCCGAAGAGCCGGATTATAGTTTAGTTTAGGCAAGCGCGTGAACAAAATAGCGACATTGTTTATACGTGTATATCTGGTGACGTTTTCTGAGCGTGCCTATGGTCAACTTCAATCGCGGTAAGAGCGCATGCATTGTAGTAGGTAGATATAAAGCGAGCGCTTGCCTTCGTTCGCCGCCTTCGTCCCATGCGCGCGCTGCGCCTCGTAATTTGTTTGGTGGTTATGGAGGTAATGTGTGATGGTTTCACGTAGCGCGTTTGCATTTCGAGTTCATCTGATGACAATTCAGAATTTATTGCGCTCGTTCCAACTTTTCAGCCCTCGACCTGCTCACCGCGCCTCTAAGTTTGCCTTCCGGCACCGCGCATAGAACTACACTCTTTTAACACGTTTATAAGTGACGCATTTGTACTCAATGGAGTAACACCGCGCACACATGCTTTCATCTTTCGGAGAGGCCTGCTACGCACGAACACGTACCTTCCTTCTTCAACCTCAGGCTCGCTGGAAAGGCTCTTTATCCTTAAGAAAATCTGATGCGGATCTCCCAAGAAGTGTTATGTTTGAACGCACAGCGAATTATTTCCGGTGGTTCGCCGCTCAAATCTTTTAGACCGATTAATATCAGATGTTCTGCAGCAAGAACCCTTTCGCATTCTACGAAGCATCGTGATTCGAACCCGCAATCAAGAAACTTTAGCACAGCGCTAAGTGGAAGCGCGGCCGTGACACTGGATATAGAAGCCCTCTTTGTTTCGCTCAGCAATGTTGCCAGATGAACCAATTTTTCTGGAGTTGCGAATACGTACAGTGGTCAACTCTCATATCTATAACGCCGGAGCGTCGTGCTCAGAACTGCACGAGCGACATCTACAGCTGGAAACGGGACACATCTGAGCATGCGCATCGCCACTGACGCGCTTGCCTCTCAGTTTCTGTCCTTGTTTATCGCCAAGGCCGCGATAACTACTTTGGCCGGCAGAAGCGCTGTGAGCCATATAGCGCCGGAAAAAAAGTGCAATCACCCGCATCGGCGCGTTTTCTACTGCGTACCTATATTCTCGGTTTTCGGTATCATATCGTACCGGCAATGCGCCGCATAATGTATATTGCGCATCGCTCTGTGAATTTTTCATAGCGCATTGCGTTTGTTGCCGCGTGCTGTCATTTTATTTCGTAAACCTACTATTAATTTTAATTCACCAACGATGCGTTGCCTGCGACTAAATGTAGTTTGGATTGCCCATTCATGCGACGATCAGTCGGTCCTTCGTCGGTTGTAGCCCTTAATGACCGATGACGGGGAGCATCAGCAAGCCGACCTTCCTTATACAATGCTTCGAGCACTCTATTCACATTTGGAAGTGCAAAATTCTATACCGGCCAAAAGACAGCTTCCGAGCAGCCTGACCGCGCCCCCCCCCACCAAAGAAAAAACCAAAAAAAACACAGAAAACATATACAGTTCATAAGTGGGCGTAAATCTGTTGTTGGGACAATGTGACCGCGAAGGGAGAATTAGAACGCAGCACAGCTTGCGTCGGGCGCTGCCAACAATATGCTTCGTTTCTTTTCCTTTTTGTTTCTTTTGTTATTGCGCTAAGCCGTTGACAGCGCTACTGACGGCCGAAGCGGTTGTTGCACCAGCGGTGATAACCAAGGGTCGAGAATGCAAGGCATGTGCGTCAGTGGCGCTGCGCATGCTCAGAGGTGTCCCGTTTCCAACTGTAGATGTCGCTCGTGCAGTTCCGAGCACGACGCTCCGGCGTTATAGATATGAGAGTTGACCACTGTACTCGCTTGCCTGCTCCTTCAATACAAGGAAAGTTACTTCGTGAATCGTGATATCAGGTGCACAATCGCAGGTGTTCGTATTATTTATATCAAGAACAGTGACCTGGGAATTTAACATA
>JABSTT010003246.1:0-30283 GCA_013339685.2 Hyalomma asiaticum
AATCCACTGCCTACAGGCTTCGAAGGAAAGGATGGTGCTGAAAAAATGGGTGTTTCACTCACGATAACTTTGATCTACCCTAACACACGTTCCGAGGATGCAACCTGCTAATTATTGTTCTGTACTGTCTTCTCGACAACTTCAGAAAATTCTAAATGTAAGGGCAAGTAAACATTTATAATTCTATAACCAGAAAACTTTCATCTCTTTGAAAGAAAGGGACAAATAACGCTTAATTTTCGGCAAGACAGGCAGGAAGATTTAGCTACTGCAGAGACGTAATCGTCTGGTCCCTAACAAGATTCATCTCTTGCTGTAAGCGAAGTAAGTTCAGAAGTTGTAAAGCGTGTCAATTAGTCCTTGCCCACATAGCATTCGAACCACTGTAGGTGTAATAGTATTTGTTTATTTCGGACTTCTAGAAAAGTGTGCGCAATTCCCCATGGTGGCATTAGACTAGGCCCTTGCAATCAGAGACATTATTGCCCTTACACATGCTACGAACAAACCACCTAAAATGGTAGCAGACCCCAGGCGTAAACATCTTGAAAGCGTGAAAAGAGTGGCCTCCACTTTTAATTTTCTCCGGTGTTCTATTCAGTAGGGTCTATCTCCGTGCAGCGTGCATCTTTAAGCGCTGCATATTTGACGGCGTTAATGTAACTGCACGCAAACACATAGGCGCCAGATACCTTTTGCAATGTTGAGATTTCAGTAGGCGTCCAAAAAATTAAAAATATCATGCGCATTACCTCGGAGAAGGTTATGCCGACACTAACCACTACTTGATAACTTTGTAAATTAACATTCTTCGTGTGGATCGTGTACAGTGTCGCTTGACTAAAGAATTATAATTGTATGCTTCGGGACACTTGAAATAAACAGACTGGAATGGCAGAGACGACAAGACAAACGTAAACAATACCCATTTGGTTGAATCCTCCTAGCGCGCACGCGAGCTAGGAACGACTATCGTAACCTAACTGAAACGCCCTTTACACAACGACTGCTACACAAGGTTGAGGTACATCGCCGTGATCTTCGCGTATTTCTCGTATATGATAGAAAATATTTCGCAGTGTCCACAATACACAAAATCCGACAGATTCCACGCATTCTGGATAACGGCGTCATGTCGCAGCGGTAGCGAGAAAATGGCCTGTGCCTTATTGTTTCGAATTCAGCCAACTCTTAATTGTAGCATGAAAGCGTTTGTACAAATATGGTGCTTCCGAACGCAAGGTCATCTTACCAGTCTTACAGGCAGCACTGTGGTTCATGCTGCACTACAGCATCAGCATCAGCGGCGTTTCTTATAGAAGAGAAGTGAACGTTCTGGTGCGCATGTGTGCATCTCATAAGTGTCGTTCTGAGGAGTGTTTCTACGGCGTCGTGCTTATCCCGACGCTAACCTTCGCAGAGGTGGTAATTATTATCGTCGCCATCATTATCACTATCAGTCTTATTTTAAGCCCACTACAAGACGAAGGCGTAAATGTCAACGATTTACATCTTACTCTATCCTGAGCTAGTTGGTTCCACTTTATGCCAGTTAACCTTTTGCTTCCGTCTGCTGCATTTCCTTCTCTTGGTATCTATTCTGTCGCCCTTACTGTCCATCTGTGCATTCGTATAAGTGCGGTTAACGCACACTACTACGGGGTGCAGACAGGCTGCAGTGGACGCATTCCTTGGACTCCGAGCATCCTGCTAGGACCGAACTAGCCTGGGTTAGGTTCGAGCCCCCTACAGGGTGGAAGATGGCCTTCGGTCATAACGACACGTCTGTCAGTATCTGCTCACTACGTCTCCACTTCAATCGCACACCGGTATGGGTGTCTACCTTTCTCTTGCTTAAGCCGCGCAAATAATGGGGAATCTGCTTCCGAATAATGTGAATAGCAAAAAATAAGGATACAAAGGCAGAGGAGTCGCAAAATGTTTTACTCATCGTGGTGCTCAGTTAGAGGTGATCAAGAAAACGGCGCAGCACACAAACAAGAGACGCTAAAGGTGAAGAAAACACGAAGACGAGTGCCGGTCGTCTTTGAACTTAAGAGGCTGAAGCTAACGCGCGAAGAGCATTTCTTGATTCTGGAAGCTTTCGTGAAAAAAAAAATTGATTACTTGCCGTCTACTTGTGAACTAGCAATAACTCGAGACATGTGTAAGAAGGCACTTAATTGTGTAGCCACTCATATTAATGAACTTGTTATTCAGATCTAAATCGTTCTGGCAAGAGACAGAACTGTTTGTTTGTCGTGTTGTAGTGCGCGCTCTTCCCTCTGATACACGTATGTGGCTGGTAAAACATTCGCGCCGCATCAATTTCGAGTGGTCTAGTCCATGCGTGTACTTAAATATCGCAGCACGCAAACATACAGAGCAACATAGATGTAAAGAACACAGTTTGAATTAGTGGTACCTTTCTTTGCGATGCAACGAATATCAGGAATGGCAACGTAACAATGACGAATATCAATTAGCGCAGCGCAGTACTTATGTTCTTATAACGACGTCCTCGTCCTGGTCGTCCTGGCTACGTCGTTCACTCTCGCCGACGTCCGCTAAGCAGGATCACATGAGTATGGCTAAGGTTAGTGTATTTGAGGTTAGTTAGGAATGGCTACACACTTAGCACGGTAACCTTCAGTTTATATTATAGGTGCGGAAAAATGGGCAAATATGCCGCTTTACAAAAGCCTAAAGTGCTTTAACATTTAGTAAAGACGCATATTTTCACATTTTTGTACACCTATGAAATGACCTAAACGTTACCGTGCTGAGAGTATAGTGCCGCCGCACATAAGATAAATGTTAAAGTTAGCGTTGTGGAAGACAAGATACAAAATTGACGCCGTTTTTATCGAAAGACAAATTACCACCTTTTCGAGCGTCATTGGCATTATACATGTTGTTATCCTTTGTTGTTCGCATGTTGATTATTAGATGACCTTACCACATGATTTAACGCGAATTCAGCAGGTGCTGGAGAACGACTTTAATCACAACGGACTAAGGCGTAAAAGCCCATCGTCGGTGGTTTGTTAGATCCGGCAGAAGTACGTTCTCTTATGACAGATTGGAAGCAACATGTCAGCAACAGAACCCTACACGACAGCTGCAGGAAAGTGCTATCCCGTATGACCACGTGGGACGAGTAATGCATATGCCTAACCTACTCGAAATAACACCAAGCACTTTTCTCTCTTCTAATAAATGCCTTCATGAAGCCGCTGTAAACAATCGAAATGGCAGCAACCAAATAGATCGCACCTAGTGATTATGATAAGGTCGCTTTTAGGCGACAAAGCAGATGCTACGGATACGCTCAAACATTTTTTTACGACTGAAATTTAAAGACGTCATACCATCACAAAGCATGCAGTTAAGAGTCGCAGAGTGCGCTGATTTTGCATACGCCTTTTCTTCTGAATGCTTTATCCTTATATGTTCACACCAGCCGATTCCGCTGTTTAATAATTCCGGTGCATTCTCCAGTGCATACCAGTTGCAGATCTAATTGACATACTTGGATAGGATAGTATTTGGTGCGCTTCAGTTTGTGTACTGATACCACAAGAAAAAAAAAATGGATATCATCGGCTTACAGAGCAGCATTTTGACGAAGTGGCACGAACGATAGTAAAATAATAAAGAATAGTGCGGAAACTATTCAAGCCTACGGCGGGATCTTGTCTGTTTGTATGAAGCAGGTGCATTATCTTTTTGATAGCAATTGAATTGTCTCTGACAAAGAAATATCTGGAATCACGATAGAGTGTACCCGCCCCTGCAACATTACAGCTTGTTAGCTGTAATGTTAGCTGTAATATAAACACCAAAAATACATGTTTGACAATCCTGGGCTTTTTTCTATTTGCGATGCGGGTAAAGGCAGAAATTTCTTCCGACAGGCCCGGAAAAAAAGGACTCTGTTTTGTTCGTCTACAGGCTGCGGCCACATTGAGCAGTCTCATCTAAATGATATTTTTCCCTAAGCAAATGATATTCCAATCAGAAATAAACCCACTAAGCCCAACATATACATTATTTTCGATAAACTTTAACATATCAGAGGTAAGGGGCAGCTTGTGCACGAGGCAGTCTGGTCTTCTTTGTCTTGATATCTGGGTGGACCCCATCGGCCTAATTTTTTTCCGGCTTATCAACGTTATCAAGTGGTTATTCTGCTATTTTTTTAGAATCGATTTTTCTATTGTACGATCCCTACTTTGGTGTAAACGGGATATATGAGGCTTCAACTTCGCGTGCATCCTTTCATATGCCTCTTCGTTCCTTCATATTCAGCTCAATTTATTCAACATCTGACAGATGTTTGCTGCATGGACAAAAAACCTGAAAAGGCTTGGCTAGATCCGTGCACCAGACTATGGAATACAGTGGTGTGAATACAACAATAGTGGTAGAAAGCAACACATGAAGGAAAAGAAAAAGAAAAGCCCAAAGGAAGTTGTAAAAGAAAAAGAAAAACCCAAAGGAAGTTGTACAGGCACCACTAAAGGAAAAACCATATATACACATGATAACTACAAGAACTTTTCTAGATTACAATTTCTAGTAAGTGACATATATTTAATCTGTACATATCAGAACTACTGGACATTCGCTAAATTTCAAATCAAAGTAACAAACATACGTAGTACATTCAACAAAAAGAAACAATCACAGTTGCACGTACATATTGCGTAAATCATTCAAAGCCATTACAATTGTAGAAGTGCGCCGAAATAAAATAAACGATTTCTTGCCCACAACGTCAATAATAAAAGGGCTTCAGTAACATGCACTTGGTCGCTATTGAAAAAGAAACGTCTCAAAGTATTTATTTTATTTTATAGAAATACGCGGGAAGTTTCAGCTGCTTATGTTAACAAGCCAGTGCTTCAGTGGCAGAATCACGGCATACAACTTTTGTTCCGGCTATCTTACATGTTGTGACAGACCTACCGCCATTTTCATGAATATGCTGTGAAAGAGAAAAAAATGTGTTAGTTAATTCACACTCTGCGTAAAATGGCAGCAATGTTCTTTACCATAAAATTGGATATATATTTAGAGAGGCTGGTATACAGAGAAGCATTAAGTGTTGCTACATGTAGATAAGTACATATATAACGCTCCTGATATCCCTATCTCTGCATCTAGAAAATATATACACAACATTATGATAAATCAAATTGCATATTAGTTAAGACAAAAACTATCCACCTATTCTTCTTTTTCGTGTACAGAGACGCCATTCGGTTGATCTGATATACAGTGCGCTGAAGTGTAACGTGCATTTACGCGGCCCATTTGGAGTGGATGACTCAGTTTCGAGCGATGACTTGGAAATAGCTGCCGCATGCGTACACGCGGCTACTTATGGGCTCCTCAGCTTTCCGGGCGGGGCTATGATAATACGGGCAACGTTTTTCCAGAGCAAATTGTGCAGCCTGCACGTAAAATGGTTCGCATGTTGGATTCCATCTCTTCTATTGAATTACCTTAAACGTTTCAAGGTACCAATGATATGAAAACCTTCCTACACCTTCCGACGCAGCCATGACGAAGAAGCTCGACAAGCAACACGAGCTACAATTACTCTTAGAAATCGGCTGCGATTCCAGACATCCAGGCACGCACAATATTTTTTTTTTTTCACTGCTTCCCTACCACGGTTTTGTTACCGCCCAAGGGATTTCTCGGTGTAAAGCGTTCCTAATACCAAGTACCGCCTGCTGCACAGTTGCAGCAGAGTACCTTTGGGTCGCTCTAATAGCTTTTCAGAGCTATTAGAACGTCGAATGAGCGCATTACCTAGTACGCAGTGGTAGATTATTTTCTGTGATACCTCTCTCCGCTTTTCTTTTTCGGCTGCGCAGTTTTAAGCTTGCGCACTCTAGAAAGGGTGTTTCTGTTGCGTGGATTGTCTGAAACCACTTCTGCGCGGGCATAAACAGACTGTACTGTTCTTCCTCAAGTTATCAGCGAACGAAAGGGAAATTCTGCAAGGCAGGAGGTCGTGGGTGGTGCTGGCCCTGTTTGTAAACAACCATCAACCCACATCGTGCACCGACCTGCCGTGCACTTGGCAGAAGCCGTCAACGCGCCCATCTCTGTACACAAAGACCACCAGTGAACTTTTCCCGGGTGAATGTGAGAGTCAGTTTACATTTTGCGGAATCATTTTGTTGAACATATGCAACTGTTTTTCGTCTAGGTCGCCCCAGCATAAAGCCCATCCTGAGGGCCCTCAGACCGACAGTCGTGCACAGCCAGTTTCCCGACGTGAACTGCGCGTCAACGCTCGTCTTAAATTTTGAACAAAGCAGCGCGACTGAGGCACCTGATGCTGTTGTCGCCATTGCTCCCAAGCAAATTGACGAGTCTCACTGCGACCTCATCAACAAAATTTTTGATAATGAGCGCCAGCTTCACCATACCTATGAAGTTTCCACCATGTCACCTCTGTTGCGATCCCACCGCTGCTCACCCGTTTGTTGGGATCTCACCCGCTGCCCACCAGTTTGTTGCGATCTCACCGCTGCCAGCCGTTTGTTGCGTTCTTTTCGCTGCCACCATTTGTTGCGGTTCATCCCACTGCTCAGCATTCAGTCTGTTGGGACCGGCCTGCCGCTCCACGGAGCCGACCCATTTGGTAGCGTGGACCTTGCGGAGACGGGATCATACCGCTGGCTCTGAGACTCCCGGAGATACGAGCCGAGGCAGATCAAGAGACCGGGGCAGAGGAAAACTTAACGAAGTTTATTTCATGGTTGAGAAAGAGAAATGCGCCGAGAGAGAGCTCGGCAGCTCGTTTTTCTACAAAGGTTGTCGTCCCCAGATCCCTAGCTGGGGAATAAGCCTTAATTACAAATGTCCAATCAACACACGATAGCGTCCTTCATGGTCACCGCCCTCAAGTGGGCGTCAACCTCGCACTCTCCCAGTGTTCGTCATAGCCGCGAGGAGGGCACGCGCACACCCATCCGGAACCCGCCGGATCGCGATAAACCACGCACACATGCTGACCACTGCGCTCACACCCCGGCCACCCAGAGCGTTCGTCCGGAAGTGCGCTAATGTCCGCGTCCACATGGCCGCACACAAACGACAGTTCCTCGCCGGAATCACACGAAACAACGAGGTGCCAGAGAGCCACGTCCGCACCCGTGCGCTGTCGTCCCGGGGCAGTTGCCGGCGGTGTCTTGCCCGAAAGTCGCCGGGTCACCAATCCCGCAGCAGGGGTCCTTCCGCCGCGTAGCCGAAACACGATGGGCTGGCGAAGAAGGGCTCGCGTAACTGTTTTCGGAAACGCGAACCCAGTTGTAACACCTCTGAGGCTCAAAAAGCGTGACATGTTAACCACACGCTCAGCAAAGGAGCAATGTTTGATAGCCAAAAGTAGGGATGAGGCTGTTAAAGTTGCTTTACCAACAAGGCGGCAAGCATCAGTCGGAAGGTTTGTTGTCGAAATCTAGTGTATCCACTTGTGTTTTCTCTTACTGATACCTAATCGCAGGTGGCACAAGGAACGCCGTCTGCGAATAACGAGCAGCAGTGCACATCGCATCAAAACCAGGTTCTACAGCTACGATACTCTGGCAAGCTCCCTTGCGAGGCCGAGGTTCCTTTTATCAGCTGCAACTTCTTATGGTAAGCTAGAATTAAAAAATAGGCTAGATAATCTAGTGTGTTAAATCGCAGGAAAGAAGTTCATGGGTATTTAATGCATAACATGACAAACACTTACTGGTGATTAACATGGTGTCGTCTTTTATTGGTACTTCGTGCAGGAAAACAAATGGAAATTGAAGCCAGAGCAGAGCTGTCCGCCGCACTTGGCACTGTCGTCCATGAAGTAACGATGCATGCAAATTTTGAAAGAAAGCTTGAAACTTATGCTACTCTTTCATTCGCAGGTTCGTCTTTTCATCCACCCCGATCTACCGCGGCTATGCTGCAGCCCAGATGGCATTTTAGATTCAAATGGAGCGATGCGTCTGGTCGAGATAAAGTGTCAATTTTCTTTAAAATATGAGAAACTCGTCGACCATGAAGAGAAAGCAAGCTTCGTGCCGTATATCCCGTATGTGAATGGCCAACTTCGTCTGAAGAAGACGCATCAATATTATTCTCAGATGATGATTATCCTGTACATTCTAGGTATCAGGGAAGCACTTCTTTATGTCTATTCATCTCAGCAAAGCATCACTGTATGCGTAGAACGTGATGAAGAATACCTAGCAAAATATGTGCACAAGCTTGAGATCTTTTATTTTGAATATTTGTTGAGTGAGCACACCTGAAACTGTTTTCATATCTTGCTTCTTTTGTGTGCAATGTGATGTATCAGTGATATTGCTGTAGTCCATGGTTTCTCAAAGTGGGTTCCGCAGGCCATAATATTTTTAATACCTGGTGTTTTACGTCCCAAAACTAGGTGTGATTATGAGAGACGTCGTAGTGGAAAACTCTGGAAATTTCGATCATTTGATGTTCTTTAACGTGCACTGACATCGCACAGTACATAGGCCTCTACCATTTCACCGCCAATGAAATGCGGGTTCCACAGGCGATTCGTTGGGGTTCCGCGAACCACTGAAAAACTTTCCCTGGTTCCGCACTCACCAAGTCACTTAGATGGCATACCCAAGCTGTGGTTGATCTAAGGAACCTTCACTACTCACACCCATTTTTCGGTGCAAGGAAACTGAGTTCAGTTATACGTCACCGAATACATTTTTTATATGTCGGGAGGTGTTCCTTGGCACTTATTGGAGCTCAGCAGGGCTCTTTGGGACCAACATGCTTGACAACCCAAGCTCTAGTCATATTGCTATTAAGACTGATACTCCATTTGACAAATGAGGTGATGTTTCTAGTAATAAGTGGTCTGGGGAAAGCAGAAGAGCTGAAGCCGCGTTTTGGGCCACTGGAGAGATTCCGCAACCAGCATGGTGTGGATCAACATAAGGAGCTTTGCTCACTGATGTGTTAAAGCTCCTAGCCGAAAGGTGGCAATGAGTCCCGGCAGTGCTGGCATTGCAGAGTACAGGGGCTTCTGTGATAAACAGTTGTCTAGTCACTGCTTCACAACATTCTTTTTGAGTCCCCGCGGGGCACATACCCCTGATATTGAGCTTTTGGATTATGTATTTCCAAAGTCCACTAGGGAAAAATACATTTGATAGTATACTTTGTAGCGTTCTCGTGTAACGATGCACGGCTGGTACAAGCAGTGACATTTAGTTAGCTGATGTGCACCTTAACAATGCAGTAAAGACACAGTAGTGTATTTGCCGGTAACTGCAAAGTCGTGGTTTGCTGCGATACTTTCAAACAAATACACTCGTGAGCTTACAACAGACTGGCATGTAAGTGACTGTGCATTTGAGATGTCTGTGCTAATACTTTCAATGGGATTTTTCTTCTAGTGCGATATTTTTGTCTCTTTAAACATAATTAGAAATGTCTCACAACTGGGTATGAATAGTAGCCCTGATTCACTTGTTTCAGTGTTCATCTAAATTTCTGTACAAGAGCTTTCCTCACTGATGCATTAAGGCTCCTAGCCGAAAGGTGGCGGTGAGTCCCGGCAGACTTACATTGCAGAGTACATGGCTTCTGTGATAAATAGTAGTCTATTCACTGTTTCACATCATTTATTTATTTGACATCATTAGTTAGCTGGGTGTGCACCTTAACAATGCAGAAAAGACACACAGGTGTATTTCCCAATAACTGCAAATATTCATGTGTGGTTTGCTGCAATACATTAAAACAAATGCTCTCGTGCGCTTAAAACAGACTGCCATATAACTAACTGTGCATTAGAGATGTCTCTGATAATACTTTCAAGGCAATTTTTCTCCAGTGTGATATTTTATTGTCTCTTTCAACATATTAGAAATGTCTCAAACTGGGTAGGAATGGTGGCCCTGATTCACTTGTACTGTGTTTCAATGTTCACGTAAATTTCTGTACAAGAGTTTCTGCATTGTGCCTTTACGAGAACCTGGGTACTGTGATACTCTAAATTCAAAAAGTAATACAGAAACATGAGTGCCATTCATGCCAGTAACATTTTGCTGGATAGTTAGTTGTTTCACAGTTCTGTGTCAATATGACCGTCGTACAATTATTGTTACTTGAATAAAACGAGACATTTTTAGACTTGCAGTGATGCACATGTCTTTTGAGAAGCCTCCAGTCTGAGCTCACGTGCAGATACCAATATGTGCGTGCACTTGAAATGAACTGCAGAAAATTTTACATTTTTAGCATGTATTTTTATTTTCCATTCATCACATTATGTGCGGACTCAGTACACAAAAACACCACACCAGCACAGCTACAGCTACTGCTATGCTGACTCCCTGCTAGCCAAAGTGTGCGATTATCATCAGCAGCTCAAACATTAAAGAAAAACTTGGTTTAGCCACTTACCGAATAACCTAAATTTCTCTTTTGCAAGCATTACCACTAAGTACGGTAGAGGAAGATTCAGTCAAATCAGCCTCGACCTAACATATTCAAAATGCTGCTTTTTGGCCCAACAAATTTGTCAGCATCAGCATTCAAACAAGTTCCGTTTGAGTCTTACTTCGCTCACTAATAATGGGCGGCTGCAGATTAACAAGAATGCAACACATACGCATAATGTTAGTCATGTGAGGAATCAGTTCGATAGGCACCCTTGCATTTACTATGCCGAACATTTTCAGTCTTTGTGTCACTCTTTCAACGTGTATGCGCACTTGTGCGACACGATAGGTTTGTTCTAATTCTTCACGCGTGAACTGCACATTTCCTTTTGAAAATGGCGGCAGCACAATAATGCCCTTCTGGCTTTCAGCGGGTGCTTTGATTCTGGGGAAACCTTTGTCCGCTAAAGCAACGTCTCCTGGCCCTACACGATCTAGAAACACTGATTCCAGCGTAATATGAGTGTCTAAAATGAGGCCACCATACGCTTGGGATACAAAGGTGACTGTTCCATTTGCCAATATACCTATCAAAAGTTACACCATCTCCCCGAAGGGGACCATGGGGTGATGCGGAGCATCACTGGGAGTTTCAACGGTGCATTTAACGGCGGTGCTTACAGGTTTGCAGTGTTTTCGGTGTTACCTTTGCGGTGAACCTTGCGTGTTATTACGTTGTTAACTTGGTTCGTTACCACGCATTACGTGACCGTTGTCAGAGTGTGGGTTGATGCTGACGCGTACTTGCGTCAACCCACTCGCTGACGGAACTGTTGCTTCTATCACACAACACCACCAACTTCTTTCATCGGAGAAGGAGGAGATACTACTGAAGCGAAGCGCGCGCGCGCTCTAGATGGCGTTGGCGGTGCAGCTGCTATCCGATTGGCTGCTGTGCGGGCTGCGCGGGGAGTGCTCCTCTCATTCACCTGTATCGTCGCCGTACGTGTCGGATCGCGCTTGGTGGACCATGGACGATGAGAAAAGAATTCCGAACGTTGTGTCCGAAGCGCGGAACCGAACCAGAGACCCCTCGCTTCCGAACGCGCGGCTCTAGCCGCTACGCCACGAAGCGCACATGGACGCATGCACCACGATGACAGTAAATACCCAACATTAACGAAAGACTGCGCGTTTCTAACGCGTTTGTGCTAGCGCGTTACGGCCCGTGTAAGATTCATTCACTCATTGTGGTTCGGTTAGGAAGGGACGCTAATTTCTGCAGCCCATGTAGGGAGCACGGCTAAGCGTCCGTAGGGGTAGGGGAAAGGGAGTGAAAGAGATAGAGAGGAGAGAAAGGCCGTAGTGGAGGGCTGCGGAAATTTAGACCACCTGGGGTTCTTTAACGTGCACTGACAACGCACAATACACGGGCCTCTGGCATTTTCGCCTCCATCGAAATGCGACCGCCGCGGCCGGGATCGAACCCGCGTTTTTTGGGTGGCAGCCGAGTACCGTAACCACTACACCACCGCGGCGGTAAGAAGCTGGTGTAAGACGCTGTGGCCTCTCCGCCTTATACTCTCTCAGCAGTCATGTGATGGCGTCGGCAAACGCGGTGCGCGTTCCGGCCTGTGTAAGGGGCTGCGTAAGACGTCTTTACATGATGATCGACTGGGCGAATTACACGGAAGGTTCACGGTTTACCGATGATTCCCTCCGGAGCTTCGCCCACTCATCATCATTCACCCCGTGGATATGCTGTGATTTTTGTAGCATTTCATTCTCACGCCACCATTAAATAAGTGAGGTACTGCAATTTTCATTTCACCGACCATAAGGCGATGCTTGTTGCGGTAGGCCGGAAGAGGTCTACAGAAGAACAAATAGAACAGCTGCCAGATAGTTAACGCACGAAGGACGACAGAACGTGACCATTTACGAATAAAGGTGTCACGCCTACGCGCAGTTCATAATACAGGACCACGTGACTACATCACTGTACAAAATTTTCATGAAGTTGATATAAAAGTGTTGTTAAATAGATCGAAAACTTCTACCATTAATATAGGTACGTCGCGCGCGCGTGTGTGTGTCTGTGCGTTTGTGTGTGTAACACACAGATTAATAAGTATGCCCTGAGTGGTTGAAGTGCACACTAGGGGTCCGGATTTCGCTATCGCGTTCAACTCTTAAAGGCGAAGCTTAAGGGTCCCCCAATTTTTTTCTCTTTCTGCAACCACATTAACGAAGACGTTAAGATTTCAGGACAGCCGAGTGTTAGCTAAATTTGTTGCACATAGCTAGCGCCACCCTTCCTGTGAGCCGCGACTAGCGGACAGTGGCTTGAGACTAGCCTGGTGGTGGCGGGGCGTCCTGGGAGTGTGTGCGCGTTTGTGTAACGGTGTGGTAGTGTGTGCGAGTGTGCGCAGGTTCGACAGACGCTGTGCCCGTCCCCCGTGCGATTCAAGAAATGAAGTACGTGTGTTTAATCTTTCGTGTGATCATTCTTCCTTTTCTTTTCAACACATTAAATCGAATGTTACTCAAACAAGCCATCCTGCGATTGCGAGTCCCGGATTACCAACATACGGTACGATCCCTACAATATGAAAAACGAACAGGGCACGCTTTCGCAAATGTATAATCTCATTGAAATTCTTTATGCTTTCTGTGTAATATGAGATGCTCAAATACGTACACCCAAGTTGTAAACGCTAGATATCTTTCTATAACGATCGCACACTTGTCTTTCTGGTAGACTTTCGCTTGCTGGTTTACGCGGGGTTTTTAAGGACCATGCTCGCGCTCGAACAGCCCAGAAGGGAGAAGAAGAAGACATCTCTGTGGTGGACGGTCATATTCATGAAGTACTGAAATTTCAACCAATATGGTAAGTACTTCGAGAATATATTGTGCAAATACAGCGCGAATGGCCTATAGTAAGCAGCGTTCCAGCGTGCCCACTCCCAAGCCCTTCATTATTCATGAGAAGGCAGTACATTCAGCGTGATTCGAAATATACTGCGTCCTGTAGCCCGTCTTGAGCACGAATGGTTGTAAAAGTACGCAGTCGCGGCGCAATTCCACTATGTCACGATGACGAGACTACGTGAACGCAAAGAACACAGGTAATGTCAGTGCACTCGTGTTACTTCTTGTTATATTTAAGGTGTGAGATTTACTTGAGAATCTTATCTCCCACCCTGAAATTTATCATGCAGGATAATGCATACAATATCAGTGTATCGCGTAGAAATGAAATCTTCGTGAGGCAACGGCACATGAGAACCAGGTTCCCCGAGATGGCAAATATTGCGCGTCGCAGAGACCACGTTGGCCCTTTGATTCTGTCGTCGCGTGCAACTCATGAAATCTGGAGATTCCCCTTCCAGACGACAGAAAAGTGACAGCCGTTCGACTCTGCGCCAAAAGTGACAGCCGTTCGGCTCTGCGCCTAACGCATGCGAAACATCGAAGCTCGAAGTGTAGGCGGCGATGTTCTCCGTGGGAAAATCGTCATTCACATACCACTCTCCGCTGCCCGACTATTCGTACCGGATCGAGTCGCACATCTAATGTGCTAAATGTCGCACTCTTTTAATGTCATGTCCGGATATAGTGTGAAGGTGCACCTAGTTCGTGCGTAATTTTACTAAAGCTCCTGCCGCGTTTGGCCTAGACGTAAGCAATCTGAAGTGCTCCTGTACATTTTTTTAGCCTCTCAGGTACACGGGACACATATGTCACCACAACTAAGACCGGTGCATCTAAGAAACTGCCGTGCGTAGGAGTATAACTCCTGGATCAGACCTTTTGGACTAGTTCTCACGGAACCTTATATTGCCGTTGCCGGTATTGCGCACAAACCCCACCAGGAAGGCTTGCCTTGTGCTGTAGTGCACCATTTTTTTTCCTCTATTATAAGCGTAATTTGTTCAACTTGCACCACGACCACGGTCAAAAACTTAGGATCTAGTGTTGTCGGGCTTCATACATGGCACAAAAGCCGGAGTGATGGTTGAATCAGCGTTTATAGCAGTTTATTTTGAGAAAAAATTTGTTTTTGGATACATGTGTCGCTACGCATCCTAACGGAACATCGCTTCTTCTTTTAATGAATGGCCATATGTGAACGCATGACTAGTAGTGTTTCGCCTTACAAAATGGCACAGTGAGGTTCGATGCGATTTTAGCTTTTAGTGTGTGTTTGTAAGCTGTGGCTTCCCTTTCTCTCGGAGTTGTCTCCTCTTGCGTTGAATCATGATGGCTAGAAAGTAGCGCGATTTTTTGCTGTCGGAGGTGATTTGCTGCAGTATGTTGACCGATGACAACATTGATGAGTCTACGCTGCAGCTTGACAGCGAAAATTGGGGATGTTCAGATGAATGGGTGTAAAAAAAAATAACGTATTGATTTATATTGAGTATCCAGCGAGCCTGGAGAATTACGTTTCACACGTAAACTCACCAGGTAATAAGGTACCACTTGCTGCTACAGAGCTCAGCTGTCCTGTCATGGGCGCAGCAAACGCCACTAAGGATATCAAGTTGGAAATGGGATAAAAAGGTGCAAAACTCACGAATAACAGCGGTACTTGGCTCATGCTAGTGTGATAAGTTCTCGAAAAAGATAAAGACAAGTGGGGAAGCGTTCGTATATTGCAGACAGAAGAAAACATTGCCACATAACTTGACATTTTTTTCAGCATTAACGAACTTCGCCGAACTTCTTCACGGCGTGCATGTTGGCCACAAAAAAAGTGGGTCGTTTTCAGAAAGAAGGAAGGAATAAAAGCGTTTCTGTGAATAAACTTGGGAATTAGATACTGCACGGCTATAGCGCTATGAAAGGACTGGCAAATGCTGCCCCGCTGGGGCATGCCATTCATTACCATTATGATAAGTCTTCATTGAGTTTATTAGCTGCTCAGTGCTCTTAATTTTCCACACGAGTCTCAGTTGGGTAGAGAGGAACTGAACACTAAGAGGCCCTATGAAGAGCGCTGACATTTTCTGTACAAAGCACGAAAGTCTCTTCACAAGCGGATACGGTACTCGACAAAGTCCAGCGCGCTCTCGCTATGGCAGGTTTTCTTGTCACCAACACTTGTGTAGGGACGTTGATAAGTGCCACGGCATTCACTCATCCCATAGCTCCTGGAGGGTTCTGGAAGCTTTGGAAGTCTCCATTTCTGAGAAACCCTTATGAAGATTCTTGTAGCCTTGTGCTACATACGGGTGGATGCTAATATTCTCTTCGATAATCATTACTCCATCTTGTGAGCTTCCGCAGAACTCATTTGCTATATTCACAAGAAATGAGTGACTATCGCGATTCCTACGCAAATTGCCCAACATTGAGCGAGCATTGCAGCGAACATTGAAACATTGAACATTGAACAGCGAACATTGAAAGCAACATGTTCAATTGTTGCGGAGTTTGTACTGTGCACATGAGCTTTATCGTGGCAAAAATATTGATATTTTTAGTTTTTTCTCCCGCAGAGAAATTAGAAGCAGCTGTTTGGGCAAGTTCGCTCTCGTATGGTACATATGTGCACCAAGCAATAACTTCTCTGTTATAAGAACAGTTGTCTTACTCTGTGCTGTTTTGGTGTTGGTACACGAGAAATATCACCAGACCAAATTTTACTTCGCTGGTTTTACCTGAGAGGGTTAACTGCGATGCTGTTCTAGCTCAAGGTAAAAAATCTGTCGCACACAGAAAGACCCTCGGCTCGCCTCGCCTCTCGTCGCCTAGGAACCAGCTATACCACAGCTGGCCCACCACCTCGCATAACCTCGACATAGCCACGCATGCCCAGTAGAAACAAATGGCGCTAAGACACGCTGACAGGCAGACACACTACGCATAACCGGTTTCCGCCACAGCACCGAGACCTGCATATGCGCAATAGCTACAGCTTTGCTTCGGGACATGCGCATCACATTGAATGTAGTTATGGAATGCTTCATTCGATCGTGTCTGTAGAAACGTACAGCGACCGAGGAAAGCGTGTACTGCCGAGGAACAAGCTGCATACAAGGAAGCTCGACGTGCTGCAGAACGGAAGCGCAACCGCCGGTGACGGTCAGATTCTACCTGCCTGTTGGGACAGTTGACTGTGAAGAAACCACGACTAGCAGATCCGGAATACGCTCTACGTGAGAATGACACGAAGGCAGAAAGAAAGCGGTTTCGGCGCGAAGGCGCTGAGATCTAGCAGGAATCAAGTCACGGAGCGCTGTTAGTCTAAAAGACTTGAGTATCGGCCAGATTTGCTGCGCCAAGCTTTGCAGAAACTTCCTAATTTGCAAAATTTCTTTTCTTTTTTTGCCGCTCACGTGCGAAGCTTAGGACGAGCTTCCACTCCAACGGTCAACTTGCGTAAAACATGGCCCTAAGCTTCAGCACGCGAGATGCGCATTGTATCTCTCCTGCTTGACACTCTCGTTGTCGGGAGCAGGAATCAGAGTCGATGCGGTACGGGAAATGGAATAAAAGAGTAAAGGGGAGAGGAACATAGCAGTGTAGGGATCCGGATATTTGGACTACTTGGGACTCTTTAGCTTCCAATGACATCACTTAGTACACGGGCCTCTAGAATTTTGCCTCCTTCGAAAATGTGGCGGCCGCGTCGAGGACCGAACCCGCGTTCATGCCATGGAATCCATCGAATATACTATTGCACGTTTCTTCCTCTCGGCCGATGCCCGCACATGTAGTGTATCATCTATCAATGCTCTTTATGCGTTCCACTTCTTTGCTCCCGTAGGAAAATGTCTCGTTTGATTCTGTTTCAAAATATTTACCCCGGTACGCAACCGAATAAAGATGTTTCGCCCCGCCGCGGTAGTCTAGTGGCTATAGCAAGCGGCTGCTGATTTGAAGGTCGCGGGATCAAATCCTGGCCAAGGCGACTGCAATTCGATGGAGGTGAAATGTTCAGGCCCGTGTACTGTGTGATGTCAGTGCAGGTCAAATAAATTTCCCAGGTGGTGAAACTCCCCGGAGCCCTCCACTGCGGAGTCTGTAGTAATCATAGCCCGTTTCGGAACGCAATACCCCAAAACGCAATAAAACGAGAGTTCTCTACCATCTTACATATCAAATTTCACCATAAACACAAAGGTCACCTTTCTTTTTCCTTGTGAAATTCTTTTACAATACCTTTACTACTAGTTCGAAGGATCGCAGTGGCCTGTCCATCCCCGTTGCTCAACTCACTGATGCAACTGTTTTTAAGGTTGCTCTTGAACTGTGCATATTTCCTTAGAAACCATACTGTTTTCTTTCTGACCCTGATTCTTGTCTACACTGTCACCCATTCCTTAATGCAATGGCTTCGTACACTGAAGGCACTGAAATTAATACACAAAATAAAAAATGGTATAGGGCAGCGAGTATGCGGCGGCTAGGCAGACCGACACGTACATAGATAGATAGATAGATAGATAGATAGATAGATAGATAGATAGATAGATAGATAGATAGATAGATAGATAGATAGATAGATAGATAGATAGATAGATTCGAAGTAGCTTAAGCTCACCAGCAAATGCTTCGAATATAAAACTTCTACTTGATCCACTGGAAGCTAGCGCAGTAAAGAAAGTACAATAAACTGAGCACGACTCCTTTTCTGGACTGTATATAGGTTATACACAGAACGCCGATTCTTGTACGGTGGCTTCAATCATCACGCCATGTATGAAATATTAGCCTGTGGTAATGCTTATGTGTTTAGATAATTTGCTAATGTTCCGATTTTTGCGCGCTGCTCGTAATGACCGCGCCCGTTTTTAATGTGAGCATGTAAACTGCGCACGCATTCACGAATCGATGCTCAAATGCTTGGAAAATTGCAAATTCTGCAACTTATGGTGCCCAAGGAGGAAGCCCGCAAGCCCTGGCAAGCTCGCCGTGACAGTGCAGTAAGCCGAACGACCTTTCTTCGCAACCAATATCGCAAGGGTTCTTTAGCCTTGAAGGAGGTTCCACGTCAACAGCTTGAACGAAGCACGAACCTAGCAAGAACGTCCCAGGGAGCCTCTCTTAAGGACGACAATCGCGGAGGTAAGGCTTTACTTTACAACTTTAGAGTATTAACGTTCCTGTAGGTGCACTTTAGGTGCTAGCGTTTATGACTTTATGGCTTTCGTAAACCTTGATACTTTAAGCTACACGGAAATCTGGGGCCTATTTCAGTCCCAAACACCATATTTCGATCACTATTTAGCGGCGAAGCGAATCACGTGCAGCTCATATATGCATATCTAATCAAGGCTAGACCCACGAGTATGAGTGTACGATCTACAGGTCATTTTATCATCGTTAGTCGAGACGTAAGTGCCGAACACATCGTGTTCTTGTCATCAGGACGTGTTAGTCATGTCTGTCATAGGCTCCTACCTCTTGCATGCCAACAGTCGGAATTTCAAGACCTTTCCGTTATTACGAATTGGGTCACACATCTTTTCACAAGGCTGTAGCAAGGTTTTCCAAGCTTACAAAGGGCAAGCGGTCCCCCATAGCCACATGCGACTAGCAGCTAGCGCCAACTAGTTTATTGGCGTCACTGCTCCGATGCAGCCAAAGGTAATCTTATAGACAAATAGCGAGTTAGACAGCCTCGTGATGTAAAGTTATACATACTTATAATGCTGAAATAACCAGCACTGCTGTGCTTATCACATTTACCTCATTTATCGCTTGGACGCATTCTCCGCAGGTACATGCAAAGTTCTTTCTTGTAACATACCTACGATTATTGCTTGTGATCCCTTCGTCCACTCCAAGTTGGTGCCCGCACTTATATAGTTACTGGATCAGACTGTTATCGCCTGGAGGATTTGCTTAGTTATCGCAACTTGGTTAAAGGGACAATAAATTGAAAAACAATATTTCTTCCATTCAGTAGGTTCGCATTCAACAATACCAAAAACACCACCCTTCCTGAATATCTTCGGTAAGCCAGAAAACGCGAACGCGGAAAAAGAAAATACGGGTGTCAACGAAGTTTTGAAGTTGCAGCACTAAAGCGTGTGACATCCCAGAAATTTAACGGCATCTGCTAAGTCTACAAAACATTTGTCGATTAGAAGTGCCCCCAGCACGTTAACTTGATAGTCCTGCATTCACTTCTTAATTACAAAGGCTGAGTATATACCCTAAAAACATAACTGCTGTTGCCAGTAGTTTTGCACAATATAGATGAAATTTATGGTGCTCAAATGTGGACTTGTCACAGGAATTCTCTCACTCTAAGTAGGTCTCAAAGACGAGATGACTGTGCAAAGTTAATTTGTTTCCTGCAGATGAATCGATGCACCCATGTAGCATCGCGATTTTAGCTTTCCCCCCTTTAACAGCACCAAAAATTTATACACCGCTTAAATTACCTGACTCTCTGTACGGCAAGCTCAAATCGCTCGCCGTTCGCCGTGGACTCCGCGGTTTACGGCGCAGTAAACCGCGGAGCGGTTCCTCAGTGGTCACCTTAATTCTAACCGTGTTTGAAGACCTTGGCGCTCGTTGAATAGCTCTCGCTTCATGTTCACAAAGCTTCTCACTATGATACTTCCCGCGTAAGTGTCCTGCTAGAAAATTAATTAGTTCTGGCGCATTGTACATTGGCCGAGGATGACCTAATATGAATGCGGAGAGTCATGCAGAGGACAAAACTACCTCGTATGCCAATTTTCAGACTCCGCACTAAGCTCCCTGATAGGAACGTTAGGGTGCGCCGAGTGCAATGCGTATCTTCTTAATATTCTCTAAAAAGAACGCAGTTATCACCTTCCTGTGAATAGCGCGCTTGCATTGTTTTGCGGCCAGGAATTTTATCACATTCTCTTACGCGCAACGCAGCCCGCAGTTATCTTGCATGACGCTTTCGGAACCGTATCGACCATTCTTGAAGCTTTACATGCCGGACGCGCACATTTCAGTGACTTGTGGAATTTGAGAGGTAATGCGAGAACGCGTTATGACGGGTGATAGGCGATGCGCAAAGCGCCGACGACGCCATCTGCCGCCGCGGCTCGGAAGCGTTGGTGGGTCCGAGCGAGCAGTGTTCCCGCGAGCGTGTACGCGAGTGCGCGGATGGATGTGTTTTCATCGTGATTTAACGACTCTCTCGGCTTCGGAGATGCCGAAAAAAACTGCTGCGTTGTCGGCTGCTCAAACACACACAAGAAATCGCCAGGAACGCACTTATACAGATTTCCGGTGTTTTCATGAGCGAGAGCGACGGCGGCGGTGGATTGCGGCTGTACGACGCAGAAGGCAAGCAATCGCGCTTTGTTACAGGAGTGTAAAGTCCGAGGACTTCGATGAAGAAAAAATTAGGCTTCGAAGTGCGGCGGAAGACAATACGCCTGAAGAGCGCCGAGCAGCGAGACCCTACAATGCCGTTTTTTCTAAAGAGAAAAACCCAGAACATCACATGCCACGTGCTCGCGATCCTACTTGGTCTTCTTTCGCGCCCGCTATTTCTTTTTTCTTGTTAACAGCAGTGTTAGAACGATTATCGTGTTTTATGTCGCTACGTCTCAGCGAACCCTACTACGTTTGCACGTGGTCGCCTCGCCTGCATTGTAGACGCTACAATGCACATGAGGTTGTTAGTACTGATAAGACGCGATGCCTAGGCTCTCTTGAAAAACGAATGGCGCGAAGCGCAATGTCAGAGAATGTGGGGCAGGTGACGGCTCCTTTACAAAAGCGCCGTGGAATCACACGTGTGCTGCACGAAATCGGCTGCATTCTACCTATTGATGGCACTAGAATACGATCACCGGTGCAGAATGTTCGCTGTGCGCTCGCCTCAAGTTGCATATTGGCTGTAAAACATAGCACCTGTGCACATTTAAGACTTTGACGATCGCGTAGAATGTAACGGCATTTTGCAACACTTGGTAATAGCTTGCAAAAAACCTAGCAAATACGTAGCCAAGCTGCTACAACAAGCTAGGTGACCCCCAGCTCCGCAGTGACTCAGTCTCGCGCCACTAGCGCAAGCTGCCGAGATATATATTCACAAGTTTATCGTGCTGGTTTCAGCTTTACCAACGCTGACCCTTCGCGTGGCCACACCCATGAAATCCATGCGCCGGTGCGACAGCGATCCCTCAAAATCTACTACATAAACACATGGCACGTAAACGAAGCTACTGTGTCGAGAAAAAAACGTTGGTTCACGCGTCAACGCATGAAGCATTGGTGATCGGGACGTTATAAAGAAAGCGGTGCGATGAGCTCCACTTCGTAGGGAAACTTGTTGACGCTTCTCTGTGGCAAAAACTTGGCCCGTATGGTGACTTGTCGTCCCACACAGCTGTGACATCGGACACATGTCCACTATTATAATGTGCAGCTCCTTCGCACACACTATCGCCGCAAAAGTAATTATCTGGGACGCGCACAAGCGGCAAATCGCACGCGCGCACTTCCGCGATGCTTGCAGTGGAATGAGGCGTCTGCTACGCGACCCACCACCGGTTCCAACGGCCGCCGCTACGCGGCTTTCAGTGGCGCCCCTAAAAGCGCCGACGACGCCATCTGCCGCCGCGGCTCGGAAGCGTTGGTGGGTCCGAGCGAGCAGTGTTCCCGCGAGCGTGTACGCGAGTGCGCGGATGGATGTGTTTTCATCGTGATTTAACGACTCTCTCGGGCTTCGGAGATGCCGAAAAACAACTGCTGCGTTGTCGGCTGCTCAAACACACACAAGAAATCGCCAGGAACGCACTATACAGATTTCCGGTGTTTTCATGAGCGAGAGCGACGGCGGCGGTGGATTGCGGCTGTACGACGCAGAAGGCAAGCAATCGCGCTTTGTTTACAGGAGTGTAAAGTCCGAGGACTTCGATGAAGAATAAATTAGGCTTCGAAGTGCGGCGGAAGACAATACGCCTGAAGAGCGCCGAGCAGCGAGACCCTACAATGCCGTTTTTTCTAAAGAGAAAAACCCAGAACATCACGTGCCACGCGCTCGCGATCCTACTTCGTCTTCTTTCGCGCCCGCTATTTCTTTTTTCTTGTTAACAGCAGTGTTAGAACGATTATCGTGTTTATGTCGCTACGTCTTCAGCGAACCCTACTACGTTTCACGTGGTCGCCTCGCCTGCATTGTAGACGCTACAATGCACATGAGTTGTTAGTACTGATAAGACGCGATGCCTAGGCTCTCTTGAAAACGAATGGCGCGAAGCGCAATGTCAGAGAATGTGGGGCAGGTGACGGCTCCTTTACAAAAGCGCCGTGGAATCACACGTGTGCTGCACAGAAATCGGCTGCATTCTACCTATTGATGGCACCGGAATACCATCACCGGTGCAGAATCTTCGCTGTGCGCTCGCCTCAAGTTGCATATTGGCTATAAAACATGGCACCTGTGCACATTTAAGACTTTGACGATCGCGTAGAATGTAACGCCATTTTGCAACACTTGGTAATAGCTTGCAAAAACCTAGCAAATACGTAGCCAAGCTGCTACGACGAGCTAGGTGACCACCAGCTCCGCAGTGACTCAGTCTCGCGCCACTAGCGCAAGCTGCCGAGATATATATTCACAAGTTTATCGTGCTGGTTCAGCTTTACCAACGCTGACCCTTCGCGTGGCCACCCCGTGAAATCCATGCGCCGGTGCGACAGCGATCCCTCAAAATCTACTATAAACACATGGCACGTAAACGAAGCTACTGTGTCGAGAAAAAACGTTGTTTCACGCGTCAACGCATGAAGCATTGGTCGGGACGTTATAAAGAAAGCGGTGCGATGAGCTCCACTTCGTAGGGAAGCTTGTTGACGCTTGTCTGTGGCAAAAACTTGGCGCGTATGGTGACATTGTCGTCCCACACAGCTGTGACATCGGACACATGTCCACTATTATAATGTGCAGCTCCTTTGCACACACTATCGCCGCAAAAGTAATTATCTGGGACGCGCACAAGCGGCAAATCGCACGCGCGCACTTCCGCGATGCTTGCAGTGGAATGAGGCGTCTGCTACGCGACCCACCACCGGTTCCAACGGCCGCCGCTACGCGGCTTTCAGTGGCGCCCCTATAGGCGCTGCGCATGGCGTATAAAACCCGACGCATTGCGCCGCTAGTCGGTCTTTCAGTCACCGATGGCTGTTCGCGCCGCTATTGCTGTGCATTGTCATTGGCTTTGTTTTGCCGGGCACAAGTAATCCCAACAAACAGTTCACTGACATCTTCTTGAGGGCTGCGTGCTTCGTCTTGGGTGCTGCGTGCGTCACGACTACGTGACAATATCCGCATCTCTTCACTGTTCAGCTTGACAGATGAGGTATTACGTATCTATATCTCAAACAACCATGTCGCAATTATGTACACCAATGTTGCCCACGGTGGGGTAAGCGGGTGGAAATGTCTCCCACTGCTTTGTTTGCTTTGCCACCACATCCGCATCACCGCCCACTCCTCCATGTGGCTGAAAGGTCATTCGCCGCTTCAGAAACCAAAACAGCCGCCTGCGTGCTCAACTACAGCGGCATGGGCCTCTCGGCACCGGTTACCTACACAGTGCTCTACGGCCTCGAACATTTCCACGCCTACGTGAGCGCTCGAATGCAAGTGTCATTGCTTCGGTTTTTCATGTGCAAATGCCAGAGTGACCTTCTCGGCGAATAGTAGCCACAAAAGCTCACTCCAGAAAAACGTTAAATACATCCTTATGCGAAAGAAAGCTGAGAGAAAGAAGTTAGAAAATTGCCATACCTCAACCTACTCGAAACTATTTACGAAAGTAATTTCTGCTAGGATAACAGGAGCACTCGACTCAACCAACAAATAGAACAAGCTGGTTTCTAGGGATGCTACTCTACAATGGACCGCAGCCACGCTATCAACCAAATAATTCAGAAATTGCCCGAATATAAAAAACTCTTGCGTGGCCTTTCTAACTACGAGAAAAGATTCATTCCGTAGAATTACAAGCAGTTCTAGAAGATCATCATCATCATCATCATAATCAGCCTGTCTACGCCCACTGCAGGGCAAAGGCCTCTCCCATGGATCTCAATTATCCTGTCCTGTGCTAACTGGGCCCAATTTATCCCCGCAAACTTCCTGATCTCATCTGCCCGCCTAACTTTCTGCCGCCCCCTGCTACGCTTCTCTTCTATAGGAATCCACTCTGTTACCCTAATGACCAACGGTTGTCTTGTCTTCGCATTACATGGCCCGCACAGGCCCATTTTTCTTAATTTCTATTAGTATGTCCCTAACACGCGTTGTTCCTAACCCACACTGCTCTCTTGTCCCTTAAGGTTACACCTACCATTTACGGTCCATAGCTCGCTGCGTCGTCTCAATTTAAGCTGAACCCTCTTAGTTAGCCTCCAAGTTTCTGCCGTAGGTGAGTACCGGTAAGATGCAGCTGTTATACACTTTCCTCTTGAGAGCAAATGGTAAGCTACTATTCTTATCTGAGAATGCTTGCCGAATGCACTCCACCCCATTCTAATCCTCAAATCACTCAGCCTCTGATTCGGATCAGGGGGTCACTACCTGGCCAGTAGACATGTACAACTTACTACTTCAGTGCCTCGCCAGCTATCTGAATAGCTGTACTCGCCAAGGCTATGAACATTACTTTAGTTTTCTGCATATTAAACTTTGTTTTCTGCAGATTAATTTTTCAGGCCCACTGTTATACTTTGCTGTTAAGGTCAGTAATCATGCTTTGAATCATCTCCGAGTTACTTAGCAAGGCAATGTCATCAGCAAATCGGAGGTTACTGAGGTATTCCCCATTAACCTTACACCACCTGTTCCAATCCAGCGTTCTAAATACTATGTAAACATGCTGTGAATAACATTGGAGAGATTGGTCACCTTGTCTTACGCCCTTCCTTATAGGTATCTTGCTGCTCTCCTTATGGAGGGACTGTCGTGGCTGTGGAGCCGTTGTAGATGTCTTTCGGTAGTCTTACGTAGTGCTCGTCTACGCCCTGATTCCGCAATGCCTGCATGACTGCTGAGGTATCGACCGAGTCAAATGCTTCTCGTAATGTATGATGGCTATATATAGGGTTGGTTACACTCCGCGCATTTCTGTATCACCTCATTGATAGTGTGAATATGGTCTACTGTTGAGTAGCTTTACGAAACCCAGCTTGTTCCTTAGGTTGACTGAAATCTAAAGTGGCACAAATTCTGTTAGTGATCAGCTTGGTAAATACCTTGTAAACGACTGACATTAAGCTAATCCGCCTGTAATTTTTCAAGTCTTTTGTGCCGCCTTTCTTATGAATGAGGATGATGTTAGCATTCTTCCAAGATTCCGGTATGCTCGCAGTCATTAGGCATTGCGTATACAGGCTTGCCAGTCTTTCCAGTGTAATCTGCCCACCATCCTTTAACAGTTCTGCTGTTATCTGATCCTCACCGGGTGCCTTTCCCGTTCTAGAAGATATGCATCGATAAAGGAACGCGACCTATGCCCCCAAACCGCAAGTGACATTTACAAAGACTCAAAGTCACAGTACTCCTACATGAAAAGAGCAGAAAAATTCCCACCAAGAAAGAGGCCAGACAGGCAGATACGATCTCCCCGATGCTATTCACTGCATGCCGAGAAGTCTTCATAAGTCGACATTGAGAACAAAAGGAAGTTAGAGTAGGAGAATATTTCACCATTATATGTTTGCAGGCCACATTGCCATCTGGTGCAATGAAGGCGGTGAACAACAAAATATGACTGAGGACCAAAACCGGAAAAAGAAAAAATAGTACTCAAATAAACAGGCGAGAAGACCGATACCATGCTCAACAGAATAGCTAAAGAACAGTAATTTCAAATTAACAATTAAACCTTCGAATGTGTGGAGGTATAGCTATATTTGGGGCAGTTGCTAACAGGGACGCCTACACATTAAAGGGAAATTCTCTGTCTAATAATGATTGATGGAGCGCATTAGGAAGACATTCCTCATCAGGAACTGGAACTTGCCAGTGTCACTAAAGCAAAAGTATCTAAGCACTGTATTCCTCCCTGTATTAAAGTACGGTGCAGAAATATCAAGGATGACCAATGAACTAGAGGCGAAATGAGGAGCACGCACCGTGCAATGGAGAGAAAAATGATGTGCTTAACGCTAAGAGATAAAAATAACCAGAGGAGTGGACGAGAGACCAGGCATGAGTCACTGACATTTTATATCAATTAAAGAAGTGCTGCTAGACAGGGCGAATTATTCGGAGGACAGATAAGAGGTGGACAATAAGAGCGACAGAGTGAATACCAAGAGGAGGAAAACGCAGCAGAGGCAGCCGAAAGGTTAGATTGAGCAATGAAATTAAGAAGTTCGCGGGCATAAAGTTCACCCACTCGCTCAGCATAGGGCAAATTGGAAATCGTTGGCAGAGGCCTTCGTCCTGCAGTGGACCTAAAATAGGCAGCTGCTGTGATGATAATGCTGAAGTACGTGCTTCGCTACGCAAGCAACGGGCGTGTGTCACTTGCCAAGATTGTATGACATATAATGCTGCTTATTTTGTTGAGGAGTGGCAAATTTCATCGCGTCGTTGTACCATCATCCTAGATAGTTCATATGACAAACACAAAGTACTGTAGCCTCTGCCACACGCGCACCGCCGCAATATTGGTTATATATATATATAATATATTATATATATATATATATAATATATATATATATATATATATATATATATATTATATATATATATAGCGTTTGAGGAAGAGGGTAACAAACGTTCAAACACAAATTTCACTAATGTTCCGGCAGGTGGGCCTGCCTTCGTCCGAGTAACAGAGACTGCTTGCCACGCAGGGCATGTATAGCGTCCGCATATACATGGCTTATCACAAAGCCGTGTCATCACTAATATCGTTTCGGGTAATTATGATTAGTTATCGACGCATGGACATGGCCGTAGGCCGACAACAATTTCAACGTGCGACGTTATACAATCGTGAATTGACACCTTCAATCTTTCTTCGATAGCCCATACATAAATACATGACAGCGAAAAGCGCTGACAGTCACTGCTGTGGTGTGTAAATAAACGGAACAGACATCACGCAAAAGCACATGTCATATTTCAACATCGCGAAAAAAAGAAAAAAAAGAAGAAGAAAGATAAAACAAGTGGGCAGGCTAAATATGCGTCGGTTCTCCAGAACGTGACAGTGACGTACACGTGACCGTACTCCGGGGTATTGCCTCAAGGCAAATACAAGTCAGAGAGCCCAGGCTCTCGTTCATGCCGTTAGACAGCGTGTTTAATTTATGGATTAAAAATGATCCCTGAGTTCGCGTTCATGATGTGAGTTGAACCCTGATTCAAGTATTGTGGCTTTAAATTTACTAAAGGAGTGACTACGTCAGTGACATGCTTGAAACCGGCAAATTAGGAAGGGTATGCACATGTGCCTTGTGGTTATTAAAACGGTAGCTTAAACTTGTCTCGGTTTGGCCTATGTACTGAAGATGACAGATGGAGCATTATAGCAAATAAAGACGTTTGCTGTGCGCAAGTGAAGTTGCCCCTGATCTTTAGATTGAAATTTGCAGCGGTACTGGTGGCCATGTTTGTCGTCGTCAGTTGTGCGCACACTTTACAGCGTGGTTTCATGCAAGGATGGGACCCAACCGTCTGGGCATTGACCTTACGATTCATTTTCGGAGAAGTTATTAAGTCTCGCAGGTTTTTTCCTCGCCTGTAGGCAACCGCGGTGGCTTCGGAAACGCTTGCGAAAGGCGCTCGCTCTGCATAAGTATATTGTAATGTTTTCGAAGAATAGCCGCAAAATTAGGGACGGATGCGTTATGGGTACCAGGTTGACTGTGAATGATTATGAAACTCTCCTTAGGACAGAAGAGTGTTCCGCGATGTATTGCGTCGGCGCGAATCACTGCGTCGTCAATTAATTTCGGCGGATATTTCAGCATAAGGAGAGCACTGCACAGTCGATCACAGTTGGCGTCAAGATCAGATTGTTCGGAGCATATCCGCTTAAACCTAGTAAGGCCGTAAGGAATGCTGGATGCTGCATAAGGAATGGAATGCTGGATTTGCAATCTTGTATGGCTGCTTTGAAAGTGTAGGTACCTCTGGCGGTCAGTCGGCTTGCGGTGCACCTTAGTGGTCAGGTTCGTGCCACGAATAATGCATAAGGTGACATCCAGAAAGTGGATACTGTCTGGTGAATATGCGTGCGAAAATCACAATCAGAAAGTTTTTATTTTCCAACGAAACTTTTTGGGGTCCTTCAGGCGAAAAGCTGCACTATACAGCTTGAATGTGCTGAAGGCCCTCACACGGCAGCAGTAACACCACAAGCAGCATACACGCACATGTTCACCATACATCCAATTATAACCACACATTTTCAATGCAACAGAAAAAAATGTAACATGTTGAATAACATAAAAAACACATGGTATACATAAACAAAATAGTACATTTAGCCAGCCCAGTTGGGGGTTATGACGGAGCCCAAAGAGCCTTTGTGAAAAGATATATACGGCCAGCCCATAGTACGTTTTAATGACTACACGGAAAAGCGTCGTTGATCTCACATTCGGGTGTGGGTGCGTACAAATACAAGGCCTACGTTGTGCACGTTAAAGAACCCCAGGTGGTCAAAATTTCCGGAGACCTCCACTACGGCGTCTCTCATAATCAGAGCTGGTTTGGGACGTTAAACCCCACATAACAACATAACAACAAGGCCTACGTTGTGCTTAAAGCTACTTTACTCTCTGCAAGACCCTGGTGGGTGGTTCGGCGACTCAATCTACTGGACGCAAAAGAGAAAAGTTACGTCACGACGACACTCCTTCCGGTCTTCCAATGTCTCCAGCATTGACGATGAATCCTGGGATGAACCAGTGTTACTTGTTGACATATACGCTAGACTCAAACCGGAACACAGAGCGGAATTCGCAAAAAAAAAGCGATCGTATGGTATGTCCGATGTCTTGGTATTTAACTCATTAACGATTCGCTTTGTCGCGTATGCGATTAGAAACAAACTTTATGTTAGGTTTCTTAGGACATGGCAAAACGTCTTTAAGGGCCATCATTGATTGCCGTTAATGTTTTAGATATGTCGGTAATAATATTCTCTTTACTTTTATCCCCTTTTCCCATCCCCCAGTGTAGGGTAGCAAACCGGACTCATGACTGGTTAACATCCCTGCTTCCCTTCCTTATCTCTCTCTCTCTCTCTCTCGGTAATAATACGGTACCCCTAATTTTGCCGTGCGTTTGTATATAGCGCCTAATCTTCCCTCTAATAATTTAGTGTATGAAGAACTATAAACACATGAGGAAATAATTAGTGTTATATCAATAGAACTAATTATACAAAAGTGTCATTCAGTGAACATCCTAACAACAGCTAAGATCCATGTGAATTCCGGAACACGGCAGATTTGCCTGTGAGTGTTTATTAGACGCACGCAGGCTGGGATTGATCCCCCAAAATCCAATGCATTCCGGAGCTAATCATGACACAGTGCTTACTTGCGCAGAATCTTGAACAACCAGCCAGAAATAAGGAACACTATTCGTGGCACTACTTCATATGTAGCTTCATTCTGCAGGCTTACTGACGCCACGTGCCGAAGAAGCACCTCAGCAAGAAACGATGGACGGCACACCAAGCCGAGTGTTGCCGCTCTCATGGTGGCCGGGATTGCAGCCGTTGTTGTGCTTGGTTTCATGTACGATTTACAGACAAACCCTGGAGCAACCGTCAATCATGTACATCGGCTTCCCAGGTGCACACGTTTTGTTTCAGTCAGTAGCATTTAAAGTTTTTTTTTTTTTGTAAACGCGCTGTATG